>WBZZ01001527.1:100000-145000 GCA_019918135.1 Paulinella micropora
AGTGACAATACTACCACCTTCAAATCCTACCTCACAAAGCGCTACCAAACCGTGTTTACGCAATATGCACGCTCACTGCCGCGCAAGATCACACATGGGATCCCGCAAGGTAGCACACTCTCAACAACACTCTTCATCCTCTATATCAATGATTATACTCTCGCTGACACACGGAAGTGTCTTTGCATGCGCTGATGACACCACGGTCATCATCGCTGCTGAGAATAAAGAGCTACTACAAGAGCGAGCTCAAATCGACACGACTAACCTCGTCCGGTACTTCCATAGACATAACCTGGTCCCCAACCCCACCAAAACCACTTACACTATCTTTCATAAGCATGAAAAGAAGATACAGCTGGACCTGACCATCAACGGCGAGAAGCTCCAACAAGAACGCAAGGTCAAACTACTGGGTACCATCATTCAAAGTGACTTGTCTTTTCGTGAACATGTACAATTGTTTTTCGTCTCCAACCATTCGTACAAATGTTTCGCTATGTGAATGCATTACTCCCCTCCCATGCCATCGGCGAGAAAAAAACAGTAAGGTAAGGTAAGGTAAGGTAGTTTAATAGGAAAACAGTTTACTTTACGGAAAACTATACTCCTAAAGACAAACCAGAAGCAGGACTACAGGAATGACTAGCTAAACAAAAATCTATACATACTAAAAGTCAAAAATCCCCTAAACTAAACGCAAGTCTCAGGACGATCCAAGAAGACTCCATTATAAAGGTCGAATCCAAGCACCCACTTCCAGAGAAAAGAAACCTCCGCAACTAACCATGCGACCTATATACGAGTTTATGACAACCTCTAGAGCTTATAAAAGCTCTTTAATGGCTACATTGAAGTCCTTCAGAAAACCCCTCATAACATCAGTTGAAAAGAAGAGTTTAAGGACCAAAGGCCTAATAAAGATGTCCAATGGTTACTAGAAATAGTACCATCAGGAGAAAAGGTCGAGCTAACATATTTCAGTTGTAGAGACCTTTGAATAGGGATTATTAAAGCGCAATCATTAAAGACATGTAGTTCTGAATGTTCATTTGTTGTGCAAATTCTACAGGGAATATTCACAGGAGTACCAAAGCCTCTATGAGAAAGGCCAAAACGAAGGCAACCTGCTCTAGCGAGAGAGATCAATCTTCTCCCACCCTCATAATTACCTTTCGTTAAATAAAGTTCCATGGATAAATTTTTTTACTTTATAGAAAGATACGTTTGAAATGGATAAATTTTTGACCCATTCCTGTTGCTCATAATTATAAATGAGCATTTTAATTGTGGTTTTAGGGCTATCCTTAATAAATAAAAGCATATCAGTTGTGGATAAATCAGGCTTGATCATTTTAAGGTCCATTATAACCCTTCCAACCCAATTATTGTTAGCTTTGCTTCAAGTATTCAGTAAACTGATCCTGAACATATGGTGAAGCAAACTGTGATCAAGGAACAAGAGCAGGGACTTTAAAAAAGAAAGTCTTTTCATATTCCCTCTTCCAACTACTGACCATAATCTAACTCCCCTTGACAGGCAATATTAGGAAAGTCTTTAGGTACACGAAAAATTTTGCGAGCTAAATAATAATTTATTTGTTGCCTTCTTCCCATGTTCTTTTTGGGTGCCAAAATTCAGACCCCCAATCAATTGACTGAAAGACTGATGAGGTAATAAGTTGGATAGCTATATTAGGTGCAACCCCCCTTCTTATTCCCATAGCAAGTACCATTGATGCACTGCGTAGCTTTTTTTATCCTATCAGCCTTCATCATTTTCCAAGACAAATTTTTATCACAAATAACTCCCAAATATTTGTAGGCTTCTGCCTATAGGACATTTTGTCCCATAAGAGTCCAATTGTGAGTGACTTTATTATTCTTATTATTGGAAATAACAATGTTAGATTTGTCTTGATTAAATTCAGCATTATTATCTTTAGCCCACATAGCACAAACATCTAATTGTTTCTGCAAATCATGGGCAGAGTTAGATAATAGGACAATGCCATCGATATATAAGAGGCAACTTAACGATAGAGAAAAGGAAAGTTCTTTGTCTTGGGCAAAGAGTGTAACTCCTTTAGTAGAAGAACGTAATTTATTGGCTAAATCAGAGGTATAAAGACAGTATAATAGAGGGGACAGAGGGCACCCTTGCCTTACACCTCTATTGGTATCAAACCAAGTGGACATGCCTTCAGCCGTATCTACTCTATTCTGTACTCTGGCATAAAGACCTTTCAGGGCGGACAGGAAAAAAGAAGATATACCCAAACTTTCTAGTTTTATCCACAAAATATCTCTCTCCACAGAATCAAACGCTTTAGAGACATCAAGAAAGGCAGCAAAAGTTGGACCTTTGTGATTAGTGATAACTTCGTGAAGAAGAAAGATTTGGTGCTGACTTCCCCTTCCTTTACGAGCCCCACCTGTTCAACAGGCAAAAGATAAGACGAATCTACCCACGCTTTCAATCTATTCAATAAAAGCGTAGCATAAAACTTATCAATAACAGACAACAGAGTAAGCGGTCTGTATTGAGAGGCATTTAGCCTATCTCCTTTACCTTTATAAATAGGTTTTATTATTCCTTTTGTATAATCCAAAGGTTTCGTGCCTGTTTGTAAACATCTATTAAATAACTTTTTGACATTTGGTGCAGAGTTCAATAAATTAAGAAAAAATTCACCAGAAATGCCATCCTGTCCAACACTCTTATTAGGCTTTAAAGAAGACTCAGCCTGTTTAATCTCTTCATCAGAAAAAGATGTTTTATCTAATAAATTATTATTATTATTACTAGAACTACTTTGAGTAAGGTCAGGCTGGATAATAGGAGAAGGGATATGTGGACTGATATTGTTTTGCAAATAACTCAGCCACCCCATTCCCTTTCACAACCATCCAATTGTCTCCTTCCAGTTGCATATATTTGCTTTCCTTATTGAGAAACCTTTTAAGATGGTTTGGTCCATCTTAGGGTTTCGTTTCATATCAGCATTTACTTGTAAGAGATCTTTTTTCCTTCTCTCACTCTTTGCATAATTTACTCTTTTTTGTATTTCCTTGTTTATTATTTTTAATTTATCCTTAATTGTTTGTTTGTTCTGCAACGAAGCTGTGTTCTGCAGGTTGCGCAAAAGTTTGTTTTTCTTTACTTTAAGTAGCTTGATTTCAGAATCATGTATGCCTCGTTGTTTTGCTGCTGTTTTTCTTAGCCAGTTTGTCAATTATAGGGCAATAAGTGTCATAAAGAAGGTAAGAAGGTCATCAACAGAAGCATTCATTAAATGAACAGGCACCCACGGGAAATGAATGGGCCACTGGACTAATGTCCACCTTCGTTTTCCACTTAAATTTCAATTTTGGACTCACTACCTGATTAGCAGATTGGAAGTATGTGTCTGGGAGTTTAAAATCAAATGTGATTAGTTTCTGATCATATATAAAGGGATTCTGTACAGACAGGAAAGGTACGTGTAACTAAAACTCCGCAAGGTGGTTCACTGTTCACCACTTTTTACACGTCACTCCTGCCTACACTTAAAAGTGAGGCAGCATGGCCGACCCATCGAAACCTACTCTATAGAGTGATCATATGTCACTCGGCTTGAAAAAAACATTTGCTAACCTCGATGCAATATTACTCTTTAACCATGTCGCAAAAATCAAGTTCCGACAAACGTTCAGGCTCTCTAACAAGATCAGTAGTATAGGTGCCACTTTCAGACAGCATCTCGAGACATGGGGGGGGTAGCAAGAGAGATAACGGCTAAATTCGCTCTCCTATTGATTTAAAAAAAAAACAGATTTAAGAGATCTTTTAAGCCATTATCTACTCTCTTCCTATTAATCAATGTCTCCAAATTTTTTTCGACACAGCGACAAAAAAGTGAATTTCTGTCGCGCACTGCGACAAAAAAGTGAAATTCTGTCGCAAAGATATTCACGGAAATAGAATTTCTAGAATATCTTTTTCCTCCTGGTGGCACCAACAGCAGTCCTAACGATATATTACGCCTTCCCGTGAATGTGTCATAATTTTTAATTTATGTTAAAGGATAAGAGGATGCGTTATGTTTAAAAGGAACCAAAAGCGACCTATGGTAAGAGTACAAGTACAATTGTATGAAGGTAAAAAAAGTAAATGTAAAAGTTTCTGTATTGGTAAGAAACTGACATTTGAGCAAGCAATGGAACTAGCAAACCATAATGAGATAATTATTCAAAAATATAAACAATATATAAAGAAAAACCAAAGAAAGTATCACAATCAATTAGAAACAACACAGACGACAGATGTAATATGTGCGGGTATATGGAAAGTAATTGTCATTGTGGTAGCGGATATAAACAACGTCTTGATAGTAGTTCATACAATGCTTCTTATATCTCATACAGAATGAAGTAAAAATAAGCACCAAGCGATATAATTTTTTATGTGAAATAAATTTTAATTTCATTGAAGGATAAGTATACATAAAATTAAAAGGACACATAATTATTTAATTTTCAAACTTTTATATTTCTTAGTATATAGTTATGGACACACATAACACATACATACAAAGGTGTTGTGTATCAGCTAGACACACTAAGGGAATATAAGATTAATTATGAAATTAAAAATGTTAGGGGACATGATGCGCTGTTAATCCAACCAAGTAACTAATAGGTATATACGGATTGATACGACAAAAGCCCAAAATTACTTAAACAGAGTAAGAGGTGTTTCGTATTTCCAGCAACAAAATATTCCTGTTGCTACTCCATTACCTATTGAAATTTCTCAAAGTATCAGACAGGAGAATGTCAGAGACTTGATGCGATATGGTAATTACAATATATTACGAGACAATAGCGAAGAACACAAACTCTGAATTAATGAGAGCCAGTCTAAAGTGAGGATTACTGGAAACCTTCATTCATTTACTATTAGAGATGTAATAAATTTTATTGGAATCATCCTAAAAGATTTTATTCAAAGACAACCTCCTAATAGTAAAGTCAGTTTAGGTATTGAATTTATAAATGATCATTATGGAGCAGTATCAACAAGTATGAAACCTATTAACGAAATCTCTGTTGAAGATGTATTTGAAAGATTATCTAATATATTTCAAAGTAATGAAAGCCTTTATACTGATGAAAAAGGAGCAAATATGGATAATTTAAAGTTTGTATTAAAATCTATTAAGATGCCTACAGGCGGAACAAAGCTACAAGTTATTAACAAACTAGATATCTATAAGAAAAGATGTGTTATCCAAATCAACAACACAGATAACATATGCCTAGCAAGGGCTATTGTTGTAGTAAAAGCACAAAAGAAAAACACTATAAATATTCACAGATTATGAAGGGAAGAAAGATACAAGAAGAATTAGCAAGAGAGCTACATATAAAAACAAATGTTATTGAATATGTCTGTGGTATTCTAGAGATTAATATATTTGCTAATTACATTAACTATAATTTGGTTATTGTTGAATTTCCTGATAAGATTGTTTATAAAACTAATTTAATTAATTATGAATTAATTCGTCTTACTAATCTTTACATTCTCAAAACAGAAGAACATTACGATGCTATAACTAATATGAAGTCTATGCTAAGTAAAAAGAACTTCTGCGAAGATTGTTTAAGAGGATACATGAATACACACTCGTGTGAAGTAGTATGTAATATCTGTGGAATAGCAGGCTGTCAAGGGATAAAAGATAAATCTTAATGGATTGAATGCAAAGACTGCTGTAGAAACTTTCCAAACAAACATGCTTTATAAATCATAAAAAGGATGCTTTGGAAAATAAGAAAATTAGTAATATGTGCGACACTAAGGCAAAATGCAAGCAAGGAATGTGGAACAAATTATAAAACTAAAGATGAGCACAAGTGTGGTTTTACAAAATGTCGTAACTGCAAACTAGTCAAGCCACTAGAACACAAATGCGAAATATCTCAAAAAGCAATCCTACAGCCAACAGGGAAAATATGTATTCTTTGACTTTGAAGCAACACAAGACACAGGCGAACATATAGTTAATCATACTGAAAGCCAGTATTTTAGCGAAAGCACACCATTAATTCACAAGAATATTAACGATTTCTGTAAGTGGATATTTGATGTCAAACACAATGACTATACATTCATAGCACATAATGCCAGATGCTACGATTGTCAGTTTATTCTCAAGTGGTTAGTTGATAATGGACATACACCATTTGTCATTGATCAAGGCGGTAAAATTATGATGATGACGCATAAGAAATTTAGATTTATTGATAGTCTAAGTTTTCTTCCGATGTCATTGGCAGATTTCCTAAGACATTTGGATTGAATGAACTTAAAAAATGCTACTTTCCACATTTCTTTAATACTTCAAAAAATCAAAATTATGTAGGTGTAATGCCACATAAGAAACATTACGGATACAACACAATGAAAGGTGAAAAAAGAGAAGAATTCTTAAAATGGTATGGTGAACAAGTAAAAACCCATAATCACTTTGATATGAAAAAAGCAATAGCGGAGTATTGCCATTCTGATGTTGATATATTGAGACAAGGTTGTATGATGTTTAGAAATTCATTTCTAGAATTCGGTATTGATCCTTTTAGATATACAACAATCGCGAGTTGTGTTATGGCTTTATATCGTGGGCGATTCATGCCTGAGAAATCAATTGCTGTATTGAAGAATGAAAAGCAAAATAGGATGACTTCTCGTGCATGTGTTGAATGGTTAACATATCGTAGTAGATTAGACAATACTGACATTAAACATGCCTTCAATGAAGGTGAAAAAATTTTTACCTAAACTCAAAGCAGTCAAATGTGTATGTAGATGGATGGGACGAAAAAAACAAAGTTGCTTATGAGTTTTATGGATGTCATTGGCACGGATGCCAGAAATGCTATAACAGCAATACATTGAATATTAAGAAAAATAAGACTATGGGAGAACTATATAAAAATACAAAGGCTAGAGAAGTTTTATTGAGCAAACTTTATGGAGTATCCAAAGTCATTACTATCTGGGAATGCGAATGGAGACTAGCCAGAACAAGTCAAGTATTAGCAGAAGATACAAATGAACGAATTATTGAAGAAGAACGACTAAGTCCGAGAGAAGAATGTTTGGAGGCAGAACAAATGCTCTCACCTTAAACTGGAAATCAAGACATGAAAGCGAATATGCAAGTTACATTGATGTATCTGGATTGTATCCTGCGGTTATGTATTATGACCTTTATCCGACAGGGCACCATGAAATCATACATCCAAAGAATGAGACAGAAAGAAAACAAGTAGCGATGAATATTATTAATAAAGTTTCTTTTGGAATCGTAAAAGCAAAAATGCTACCGCTTAAGGGATTAATTCATCCAGTCTTACCAAAAGCAGATAGAGGTAAGATGATGTATTACCTATGTGATAAGTGCGGGATGACAGGACACCACGGGCAATGTAATCACTCGGATAATGAGCGAGAATTAACAGGCACATGGGCTACTCCAGAAATCTATAAGGCACTTGACAAAGGATACAAATGAATGAAAGTATATGAAGTGTGGCACTGGGAAGAACAAAGCGATAGTTTATTCAAAGAATACATTAACACATGTATTAAGGTAAAGCAGGAATCAAGCGGATATCCAAAGGATTGTATTACAGATGAAGATAAAGAAAACTATATCAACAGCATGGAGCAAAAAATGAGTGTTAGGATGGATAAAGATAAAATAGTAGATAACCCAGGACGTCGTGCAGTTGCTAAGTTGTGCTTGAATTCGTTGTGGGGAAAATTTGGTGAGAAGCAAAATAAAACACAAACTAAATTTATCAAAGAAAAAGATGATTTATACAAATTAATTAACGATAAGACAATTGACAACATTAATATCAATATAGTTAATAAAGATGTAGTAGAAGCAAGTTATGACTTAAAACAGGATGCGGTGAGCGACCCTATTAAAACAAATATTGTTATTGCTCTATTTACTACATGTCATGCTAGAATGAGACTTTATAATAAGATGGACAAATTAGGATACAGAATATTATATCACGATACCATAGCGTAATATATACTACTGACTTAACAAAAGGAGAAACAGATATTAAGACAGGCAAACTACTAGGAGAATGGACAGATGAATTAAAGGGTGCTAAAATAAAAACCTTTGTTGGAGGTGGTGCTAAGTGCTATGGATATGTATTGGATAATGGGCATGCTAGTATGAAAGTAAAGGGGTTTAGTATGAACTATGAGACTAACAAAGCATTAAATCTACCTAATATGTTGAGCGTGATTAGTTGCGGACTTGGCTTAACAAACACAGAATTATATGAGAAAGGAAAAAACGAATTACTAGAACTATTGAAAACAGATGAAGAAAAATGTATTGCTAAGCGAATTGAGAAGTCTGGTAAGGTTGTTATAGTAGAAAACAGCAAAATAACACGAAATAAAAAAGAGAAAAAGATAACAAGTGAATACTTAGAAAAAATATTTAGTTATACATACACAAAAAGACAAGTTATCGGAATTATTAATAATGCTATTGAAACAAGACCATTCGGCTACTATTAATTGATATTTATCAACTTCACTTTCATTCGTTTCACTCATTCTCGTTTGTTGATAAATATCGATGTTTGAAAAACACACGGGAGCGGGGTATCTCAAACAAGTTTGAGATTGGAGTGTGGATTTTCAAATATCAATTAATGAATTTTTTTTATTTTTTATATCCTATAGTATATACTAATGTCTCTCAAGTCTCTCGCGGAAAAATTTGAAAACTTTCTATTAATAATAAAACATTTACTTTGGACGATATCAAGCAAGTCATTGATGGTCATGTAAATGAATATAAATCTGAAAGTAAAAAACTTCAAGAACAAGGATTGCTACCTATTGGAAAATATAAGGGAAAGTCTGTTGCCGATGCTGTATTTGACAAGCAATACTTAATATGGTTGAACAAGCAACCGATGATGGTAAACTATCCAGAACTCAAAAAAGAAATTGCTAAATATATTTTATAAATCACTATACATTCTCCTTTAAATTTATCTCTTTTTTATTATTCTTAATATCGCTTTTTCTCTATGAAAGTTATTAAATCGCGTATAGTGTGGTTCTTTTAGAATTTCTCTCAAAGTCTTCTCTTTCTTCTGTTTCTACATCGCGATAGTTTAATTCATTCTCTTCTAAATATCGGTCTGTAATTTCTTTAAACTTTATTTTTTCAAAGTGATGTTCAACATGAACGTTTTTTCTATCGTGTATTTCTTTTGTTATTTCACATATATATTTTGGCTCAATGAAAATATCTATTGCCGTTCTATTTAAATATTCTTCTATTTGATTTTTTATTGTATTTCTACATGCTTCATTAAATTTTTTCTTCATGTATCTCATCATTTGTTTTTCTTTATTTAGCCCAATGTAATTAATACAATTATACCACGAAAATGCTTTTTGTCCTATACGAAAGTGCTTACTACCATGTCCATTATTTTCAACATCAATTTCGCAATTTATCAAATGTTCAAATTTTGTCTTATAATCAGGATGATTAATTATAATACCCTTGATAAAATTACTATCATTTTCATTTAACTTTTCGTTGTGATTATATTTGCTGACGATATTTCTTATATGTGCTATTATTTCTTTCTTTGTTTTAAACATTACCCCGCTTAGTATATACAACATACTATATACTCTAAAATAAAATTAATAAAAAATAAAATTTTACTATACATATATCATTGACTGACCTGTCAACCAAACAGGACTACTTGAATGAAATTAAAAAATGGAACCTTGACAGCGAAATTAAGAAACACACGATTAAATGGACTAAGCCTGACATTGTATCTTTCTATGAACAATATAAACCAAGAGATGACAATGTTAAAGCAGTTATTCCGTTGGAAAACGTATTGGTTGAAGAGCCGAGCACACCATTTACGGCGACTGATTTAAAAGAGACTGAAATTACCGAAATAAAGGCTAATGTCGGCGAAGAGATAGTAAAGAAAGAAGATGAAACCGATATTTTTCTACAATATGGTAAGTATAAAAAAATGAAAATTGAAGATGTTGCTAAGATTGATAAACCATACCTTGAATATTTAATTCAGCAACCTTATTTTAATAATAAAGATGCGGTAAAAAAATATCTATGATGATACATCGCTTTCCATTAAATTTTTTTTGCTTTATTGATCCTCTACGAAGTTAGCGATAAAATTGATATTTCCTCCTCCACCAGCAGGGACAGACTTCTGCGTAAAAGTTAATACATCACTCGGCGATAGGTATATATCATAACTTCTAAGATTGATTTGTTGAGTTGAAGCACTATTTACATATAGTTTAAAAATTGTTGTTCCGTTTGCGATAGCACTCGCCTTTGTGTCAGTACCTACAATTGAATACTTAGAATCAACATCTGCAAAACCTGCTCCAGTTAGTGTTCCATTTAATACCATTCTGACAACATTCGACTTAGTATCTTCATTTGTAATACTTATCAAAGTTGGATAAACATTTGAATAATTTGTTAAATTAGCACCGCCCGCATCAAATACCGCTTTGTTTCTTATACTAATAATAGGACTTTCAGTGGTGTTTGATGCTTTACTTTCTTCCACTTCGTTTGTTATACTCGTGTTTATCGTCTTCGTTCCCTCAATGAATAAACTAGCACTCGCTGTTTTAAGAGTTTGTATTCCAGTCGCTGCATCATTTATCATTACTGCTGTAAAAGGTAATGTTGTATTTCGCAGGCTTACACCAGTATTAGCATTCGCATACTCAATCATATGAACTAATTGAAATAATCCTGTTATGGGATTTTCAATATAAAACTTAATAGCACCAAACCCAAGATACTGAAATTGAATTTGAAATACATTTCCTCTGCTCCAGTCTAAGTTTGTCATAGCCGAAGTTCCGTCGCACGGGTCGTTCCAATCTACTTGGTCAATATAATCTACAGCACATCCCGCACAATGTGCGATATTCATTCCTGCTTGATTTTTGTAAAAATAAAATCCATCAACGAGATCATTTCCTATTCCAATAAATGAATAGTAATCTTTTGTATCACCCGTTGTCCATAGAGCAGTAAAGCGGGCTAGGACACCCATTCCAGTTCTATATTTTATTCTCCTTTTACTTACCAGTCTAGCATCTGCCGTTGCATTCGCTTGAGTTTTCAATTCAGCCATATTATTCAAAAATGACACAGACGATTTTGTTTCTGTTTTTGTCCATATCCTAGTATTAATGGTATATGGAAAGATTTCTTGTAAAACTGGTGTTAATTGACCTACTACTGCTTCGCCAAAAACGGTTTTTGAATTATTTGTTTCAACGTGTCCATCATATCCAACACTTACGTTTATAAATTCTCCGTCTGGATTTTGCGCGATTAAGTTTCTCTGATGAGACATTGATATTTTATAATTGCGCTCTCGTTTCACTCACGCTTATTATAAAATATCGTTTTTTATTTTGAAAAAAATAAATGAATCTATTAATGTTTCACGATGTTTGAAAAACACACGAGAATGAGTGAAACGAATGAGAGTGTGGATTTTCAAATATCAACTAATTGTAATCATATTTGCCTTAACCTGTACCTCCCGCTGAGTAATGGCCACGGTGTAATGGTTGTAGGCAGCAGCGTAGGCAGCAGCCACAGTGGTCGCAATAAACTCCCATCGTCGCTCAGTATCAAGACTTAAACCGCTGATTTCATTTTGGTCTTTGCTCCATAGCGGGCGGGTATTATCCCAAGCATCAACCCAGAACCAATTGTATTTATACACATCGTTATTCAACAAGGCCGAACCCTCAACCTTTGGCTTCAAATACATATAGTCTTCTTCGCTCGCAGTGTCAATGTTGAATTCTTGCTGGCGGGAACCATCCAGAGTAGTGTAAAAATTGACAACCTTAGCAGCGGCACGATTATCGTTGTCATAGGCTGTGTTCTTTCTTTCTTCTGTGTTAAAAACAGAGTGATAAATCTTCTTCAAACGGCGATCGTGGCCTCTGTCAAATCGCATACTAATGTTTTGGCTTGTGCTTGCTTGCGTAGTATTCGTATAAACATAGGGATAATCAATATTGAAGTTCATGCCTTCGGGGCTAGCAATCTTCTGCTGGATTGATTGAATGATATCGAAGTTCGTTTCAACCGCAAGAAACAAGGCAAGATTGGTGACATCAGCAGATACAGCCATAGGCATGGTAGCATTTAGTGCCGCAAGATAAGCAGTGCTAATACAAGTAGCCGCACCATTCGTCACCGTATAACTGGTTCTGTCAGTAGCACCCCACACAATCCGCATAGTCAAAATTTCTGGAAACATAATAGTCTTATCAAGTGCGAAAATAGTGTTAATAATCATACCCAAAGGAATTTTAACATTAGTGGCCAAAGCGGCATTCGCTCCACTTCCCACAAGATACTTCGCCTCGTTGTAATTAACATTTACGGCGGATAGTGCTCCAACTCCAGTCGTTAGAGCAGCATCATCATGACTACGAGCAGAAATCACTGGCTCACGCAATAGACCCTGAGTAGAGGCGGCAAAATTGTTACCAGCATCGGTAGCCGCACGAAAGGCAGTTCTAGTTGTTTCAACAGCACTGATATTAATCAAGCCGTTAGCATTACACTTTTGGAGCATACAGCCATAGCCACTAGCATCACCGTGGTTAGGAAGGTCTAGGAAATCCTTCAAACTCATTTCTGGTTTCCACAGCATCTTAGTTACCATTCTAAGATGGTTAAGGTCGCACAGATAAACACCGCTACGGGTCTGAAGTTGTATCTGGCTAATTTGTGAAAGGCAGTCCATAAAAATTCTAGAATAAACATCGGCACCAGCCGCTCTCATAGTATAAGTAAAACTCAAATAAGACCGAGCGAGATTAAAAGGTCTGCTAATAAGGTCAAAACTTCGTTGTTGTCCGCCAGCAGTGGTGACTTCAAATGTTCCAGAACCCTCACGAGGGGCGAGTTTATTCAAACGATAAGAAGCACTGATGTAGTCAGTTCTAGAAAAGTCTAGTTCGCCGCCGTGTTGAGTTGGCATTTTGTTTTAGGTTTTTTGGCAGTTGTGAAAATTAACTAATTCACTGGAATATATTTATAGAAAAAATAAATAATTCTAAAATTAAATTAATTAACGGGTTTTTGACAAATTGAAAAATGATGTAAATAAATTAAAATAATTAGTCTCTCTGTAAATAAACAATGTCATAACGATACCCAAACCATTAAGATTTATAGCCTGATCGTTTTCGTCTGTAAGATAAAACCTATATACATTATTTGAACTAGTTGATAATTTCTTACCATACTCAGACCCACTTCCGTCGTATATAATGGTTCCAAATGGAATTTCATTCGCCGTGTATATTTCTTGTAGCACGTGATTATGTCCTTCACCAACTAAGTCCGATTGAAAGTATAAAGTCTTTTCGCCAGTTAGAATAATCACATTCGGCGATTTAATAAATTATTAGCGAAGAAATATGTAGAATTTCTATCAAACCCCATAACCTCGTGAATACGGGTATCATCATCAAATATAAACCGCGGTTGAATTCCCTTATTCTCTGACACACTGAATGTTAATTTTACTGGATACCACATAAGTATAATTATTTGGGCTGTCTGCGGTTAGCACCTCCGACAACTTATTTTTTAGATTGTTCATTGTGTAGTTTCCCTCAGGTATCGTAATTAAAGCCTCATACCCGTCTTCGCTAAGAGTAAAAGTATTATATGGTGAAGCCACAGAGTAATACGACTTCGGCACATATATATGAAGTATTTTACAATGTGTGGGGTTGTCTAGCCCCTCATATTGACTTTGTGTGTAAAGTCGCTGTCTGTGCCAGTTATTCGGTTTTTGCTGTTGATATAGTAAATACCCGAACTTCTTCCTCCCTTATAGCCCATTGTATACTACACGAATAATTTTTGGATATCTGATATATTATATTTTTTGTTATTTTTATAAACTTTTCTTTGTTATTCTGATAATATATTTTCCTTTTTTGAATCTGTCTATCTCTGTTATCAATATTCCATAATTTCTCATATTCTTTCAAATATTCCTTATTTTTTGCTCTGTGTTGTCTATTATGTCGCATCATTTCTTCTCTATGTTCTTGTCTATATTCTCCGTCTGTGCGACCAGCTATTTGCTTATTTACACATTCTCTATGATTACGTATATATTCTCCTTCTTTTTTCAATAGACTTTCCTTATCATCGCAAGGATATTTTTCCAATAACTCAATATAAACATCTTCATACTTTAATATTTCAATTGCTTTACCTAACTTGCTTTTTCTCTCTTTATATTCCCACCTATGCTTAGCGAACCTCTGTGCTAATGTTTGAGTAGTTGAACCAATATAAATTTGGTTTGTTTGGTGTGAGCGAAGAGTGTAAATTTTCCCTTATCGGTAGTCTGGCATATTCTTTTATATTCTTTTATATTCTCTTATTTAATACATAATTCAGATGAATGTGTTAAAAGCATCACCATAACCATTCTGTGCTTTTAACTTTTCTGCTTCGTCTTCTTTTAAGTCTGTGTAGCCAGTAGCGAATTTAAATCTATTACCTTTCGCTCGCTCCATTAAAAATCTCATAGAATGAAATCCGCATGTGTCCGAGGTGTTTGATTGGTTCTTAACTTGATTTACTTTCATAAGCAGGTATGTGCTTGGGTGGCTTTTGTCTATTAGTTGTTTCATTTGTTGTTGAAAGTTTTCTATTGGCTCGTAAAGTGCTAATGGGTCATAGACTTCTACTGACCTGTCTTTATCTAGACTTATCCATACTGCTATCCAATGAGACCCCGCTTGTTTGTGATTGTCCAAATTCATAATAAATCCGTATCGCTTTCTGCTTCCTGGCTTCAACTTGTTGATTTCATCGCTTGCTATCGCTCCGAGATACCATCCATATTTTTTCATTATATCATCTATTTCATTAGTCATTAAACCGCGACCCTCTCCTTGTAAGGGGACTTGCTCTGGCGTCTCCGCGACGCTCGGGGGTGAAATCCCCTCCTCTGGCTCTGGTTGCTGTGGCTCTGGTTGCTGTGAAGTGACGCTTGGGGGTAGCGGTGTCTCCGCGACACTCGGGGGTATGGTAGGGGGTGAAATCCCCTCCTGGGGCATACCTTCATCAACATTTAAATCCGCTGAAACTTGTTTATCTACATTTGGGTCTATAGTCATTTTGCTAGTTAGAGTTTTTACAAAGTCCTTTTTATTCATTGTGTGCCTCCAATCATTGCGGGATAGATATTTTTTAATTATTTTATTGAAAATACCTTATCAATTAATTCTTCTAATGTCTTCGCTCCAGTCCCTTTTTGTTTATAATCTCCAATATTTTGGAGATTTCCCATAAACTCTTCATATCTAGCATAATCCGCTACTTTTCTTTTTACGTTTTCCTTTTCATTTCCAACATCAATATTAAACCTTTTAATCATGTCAATAATCCACTTTGCAGTGTCTTTGTAATTTAATTTTTTATGACCATCACTATCCAGTCTCTTTTTTAAAGCCTTTGCTAACTCTTTTATAGTAATGTTTGGGTGATAAGTTTTTGAAAATGCAGAGATTAAAAATTGATTAATTTGTAAATGTTCAAAATGCTTACCCTTTTCTTCTGCTTTCTTTTCTTCCTTTTCAAGTTTTTCTTTATATTCTTCTGCTAACTTTTTCTTTTTTTCCTCTAAAGATGCCGCTGTGGCTATAGCCGTCTGAATATCTTGACTGGCTTTTTGTAAGTCTTTACGACTCATCTTTTTATGAACTTATCTGTATATCCTGCTAATTTCAGTGTTTCAATATCTTTCTGCTTTTGCTTGTTTTCTTCCTCATATTGCTCTTTCGTTTTCAATGGTGCTTCATCTCCTAAATTAGGTAATTGTGGTGCTTGTGGCGGGGCTCCTAATTGTGGTGCTTGTGGCGGTGCTCCTAATTGTGGTGCTTGTGGCGGTGCTCCTAATGGTGGTGCTTGTGGCTGACCATGTTGTGGTGGCATAATATATTGATATTGCGGTGGCGATGGTAATGCTTGTATCCTACTTTTTCTGTCTTCTTCATATTTTACATGTTCTATGAGTTTTTGCTCCCTTCTTAGTTCTCTGGCTTTTTGTTCTTGTCGTTCATTAATATCCGCTAGTTCTCTTTTATGTTCCCTATCCATTATATTTTGTCTTTCCTTAGCATCTGCTATGTCTTTTCGTTCTAGCCTTTTCTTTTCTTCTTCTACCTCATCCCTTTTCTTCTTTTCCTTTGCTTCCTCGTCATGTATTAACTCATATTTCTTTTGTAAGTTGCTTTGTATCTGGTTTCGGTTCTCGTGTTCAAGACGATTGAAATCAGATTTGATTATTTTTCTCTTGGTTTGCGACTAGCCCTTTGCGACTTTGGCTTACCAATATATTTCATAAAAAGTTTAACGATTTGTAATGTGCTTAAATCATTTGTTTTCTTACCAAAATTAAAATAATATTTTTTACCCTTCTGGATAATATAAGGCCTCCCGCTCTTATTTCTATACACTCGTGGTGGTCTTACCTTAGCCTTTGATATTTTAGAATTGCGCTTCATGCTTCGCATTATCGCTTATTCTAAAACATCCATTTTTTTATTTTAGAAAAAATAATGGACTATGATATTTCAGAATTGCATTTCATTAACTAATCCTTCGATGTTTGACAATAAACGAGAATGAGCAAAGCGAATGAGAGTGAAATTGTCAAATATCTTCAGCGAAACTTTACAGCCCCTCCTCGTTGCTTACCATAACCAAGTTTTGCAGCAGTAGAACCAATACGAGACTCATATGGAACCCCGACATCGCCAAGGGCATTAGCGGTCTTTGAAATAATCTTGTTAATATCGCGAAGGAATTTATTAACAGCCATTGCGGTTTTTCCGACCTTAGCCCAGTTAATCTTTCCTCCCTTTTGACCACATCCCTTCTTCTTAGTTTTCTTTTTTCCTCCCTTCTGTGGCATTGATGGATTGTATCCGATTTTATATCCTGATAGTTGTGAAATTATCACTGGTGATACTGGCATATATAATACAGAAAAATAATTAATTAAAAGATATTAAAAAATTCACACTCTCATCCAATGTTGAATTTTTCATTTTAAAATTCAACATATCACTCATTTTCGTGTGTTTTTTAAATATCGGTGTTGCTTTAATGGTTTTGATGTTTGACAATAAACGAGAATGAGTGAAACGAATGAGACTGAAATTGTCAAATATCATTACTTAAGACGAAGATGAAAATTTTTCTTAACTCATCATCAACACTTGAAACATAAAGAAAATTAAATCGTTCCTTTGTTGCTTCGTGATACTTTTGAAGAAAGTAATCAAAATCAAAAGATAAGTCTAAGTGCTTATACACGAGTTCCATTTTGTCCTGAGACTGGCCTGGAAAGATTAATAAATAGTCTAACTGCTTAATGGCTTCTGGCCGTACTAGGTCGTTCAGATACTGACTAGACATAATCACCTTACTTTTATAGTGTCTGTTCTTTTTTAACAAATCGCTTACGGACTTGTCTCTTAATCCACTTCCTAAATCGTCCAAGACAAAAACAACCTCTGGCGAAATATACTTGCTTGGTCGCTCTTTTGGTGCATCCTTTTATCTGTTTCTTTTCTTTTCCAAAGTATAAAAATTGCGGTTTCTCCATCGGTTCTTTATCGTCCTGTTTAATTTCGCCTTCCTGCTCTTCTTCTGGTTTGTTCAGTTTGTCTAACTCATAATCAAGGACATTCACACCATCTGATTTGAGAAAGGTATATACAGCCATCGGGTTTCCCCTGTTCTTAAAGTGCTTTACCATTGCTTTATAAATGTAGTCCTTGTGTATCGTTGAAGCAATAATGACAATACAGGTTTTTCTGTCGGTCTTCCGTTTCAGTATGTCAAAGAGTGCTGTCGTTTTCCCGCTCTTCTTACGAGCAAGTAGAAATATATTGGCATACGGCTCATTAAATAATTTATAACCTTTCGCCTGTTTATTACCTTCACCATCCTGCTTAACTGGTCTAACCTTTACGTTATTCAACTTCTCCATCTTATATATTTTAAGCAAGAAATAGTTATGAATTTCTAAATTCATACATTGTTGCTACGCAACGAATTCCAAACACACAACAATTCTTCCCGCTAAATTTCCTGTATCAATATTTCCGCTGTCGGTTTCAAGGACTTTAAATGTATATTGTCCGTCCGTCCATCCAACGACACCTAAAATATAACTAAGGTTTGAAATGTTTGCTGTGGTGCTGTCGGAGAATGTACCAATAATTCCAATTCTATCCATGTAAAGAATTCTGGTTTTTGTCTCTGTCTGGTCGTTATAGTAGTGAATAAACTTAACATTCATTTTGGTGGGTGTAAATGACATTTGAATGTTCTTGTTGAATGATTTACCCACAAAATCATTGCTTAGAAAAACAATCCTTTGGTATTTGAACTCACTCATAAATTATATAATATATAATATTAAAAAAATGATTTTAATATTCTTGTTTGTGTTGTCTCCAACTTGTTGGAGATTTGCTATGTCGCGGACAGCCTGCGACTTTTATAGCAGAGCAAATCAAACAAAACGAGATGCGTGTGTTTATTTTATAAAGCAAGGTATTGAATCCAAATTTAAATGTATTTACAAACCTCAAAGCGACTGGTGTGTTAGTTTTGATGAAGCCCTGCCGTTAATATGTGCGGGTAATGATGCTTCGTCTTGGTATATGACACATATATATGAATGTTCATTTCTTTGAACTAGAAGGTGATGGAAGGCAAATTCCTATGAGTAAGGTCAAAATACCTACATAAGTATTAGCAACCTCGCACGGCAAGTTCTTTTCAGATAGCCTCACGATACAAAGGGTTATAATGGCGATAATGATACCCTAAGTATTTAATAAGTCTGCTGTCGGTTGGCCTATTTTTTATACAACAACAATTCCAGTTATCTTCCCGTTCGTGCTCTACTTTTTTTTCCTCAGTCTTTAATTCTACTTCAAGAACACGAGACTTTAATTCTGGAGTTAGTTCGCCATCCATATCCATAATAGGCGGTGGTCTGTGAAGTCTAGTTGTATTATTGTTTGACATTTGAAAAAACGACTGCTCTGATTTCTGCTAATTGGTTTGCTTGATCTTGTAATATATTAAGTAAAGTTTTATTTTCTTTTTCTAAATTAACTACCTTTTCTGATAATTGTTGAACCGCTTTAATCAATGGTGCTATAAACTCGGTATAACACATACCATAATCATAATCACCGGTTTCAACACATTTATATGTATCAGGACTAGCACTTATACCTTTAAATTCACATTCCGCTTTTTATTTTGGACATTGAACCATTATCGGCTCTTTTGACAATCCTGCAAAATCTAATCTATCAATTTCAGACAATACTCCTTCTACCTCTTGTGCTATTAAACCTGCTCTTTGTTTTTTGTTGTTGTCAATCATGCGATAGCAGACTGGATTTAATTTGTTGATAAAATCTAAGCCTAAACATTCTTTTATGTCTTCTTTTTTTCTCCTATCTGAAGGTGCTGTTACGGTTCCCTTACACCATAAATTTCCACTATTCCCATTCAAAGACATTAACCATTGCTCCGTAGAATTCTCCCACACAAAACCATTGGATGAACTATTATTACATCTAAACCTCATAACAAAATCTGAAATACCATTTCCCGCCACTGCTGTGCCATTTGATAAACTTTTGTTTGATCCTGGGGTTGACATATAAATCCCCCAACTTGTATTGGTGACATCATATAAAAATATACCTCTATTAGTTGTCCCGTCTGTTTGTCCTTGAATTCCTATTTTCGCTCCATTAGTAGTTGTGGTCGTTAGCAACCCAGAGTATGTAATCCCCGCATTCGCAGTTAGTAATCCTGCTGTGCTTATATTCATCGCCTCAGACCATGTTATATTGCTTCCCGCCGTTATTCCTGATTTATAATAAAAAGCGAGTTTACCACCTTTTTGAATTAGAAAGTTTGAACCGCTGTGGCTTGATTTCCAGTTCGCGCCATCAAAATAAGTATCAAAACTTAAGTTTATATTGTCGTGTGCCCAGTTCAATAATTGAAATGTTGGATAAGCATCCGCCGTTGTTATTGCTTGTAAGTGTGCCCCTCCGATATTTGAAGCCGCCGTATTCTAAGCCCCCTGTCGCCCCATTCACTGATTTTGATGTGTTTGCTATAATTATCGGTCTGCTTATCGATGATATTAGCGATGTTGATATTTTATCGCTCGCCGTTAATGTTGTTGTAGTCATGCCAGCAGTTGAAGTGATTGATGTTCCTGTTATTGTTCCACCATTTGTTATGTTGTTTGAATTCATATCCAAAGCACCATAAAACCGCATACCACCAGCATTGTTAAAACGGACAATGTCAGATGAAGCACTTTTATTATCCAAAAGTTTTGAAATATAAAGACCTGCTCCTTTTACATCAAATGCTACATTCGTGAATACATAACCTCTTTGGTCTGCGGTTCCACTTGTAGCGGTATTTAGAGTAAATAAGAAATATTGATAATCACCTGATGTCTGTGAAAAGAATATATCTCCTCCATTTTGGTTTAATATCCTCGCCCCATTATATGTTATATTTCCACCATTAATGATAACTTGATTATTAAAATCCGCCGTTTGTGTTAAAGTTAGATATTTTATCGTGCTCGTCCCGTTGAATGTTTTAATTCCTGTTATAGTTTGGTCTCCTGCTAGTTTCACGCAATTGTCATCCAGATATTGTCTATTTACCGCTTCATTCGCATTTTGTGGTGCTCCTAGATTAACAATCCGACTGCTATTACAATCTAAGCCAGTAGCATTAATTTACTAAATACTAAAGATGTTGATGAATGGATATTTGAGCATCAAGATAATAATGATAAAGTTTCAGCGAGTGGAAGTATAGATAGCCACAGCGATGTGACAATATCAGGTTTCCCAACAGATAATCAACTGCTTATGTATAGCACGGGGCAATGGAGAAACACCACACCACCCTTTTTTAGATTAGACGGCACTGCTAGTATGACGAGAGGACTAAATATGGGTGGTTTTGCTATTTCAGGGGCTTCTACGTATAATGGAGTTAATCTCGCAAATCTCGCAGTTGATGGTTCGGTGGTTAAACTAACAGGAGACCAAACCATAGGAGGAATTAAAACATTCAGCAACATAATAAATGCGAGTGCGGGTCTTGATATGAAAAGCCAGAGCATAACAAATGTGAATTTGGTTGATGGCGTGGATGTTTCAGTTCTTGATACTTCGGTGGTTAAACTAACAGGAGACCAAACCATAGCAGGGAATAAAAAATTTACATCAACTTTAGAAGTAAGTGGTTCGTCCAATCCTACTTCTTTTGATGGTATTGGTATTGCCTTTGATACAAATATAGGAATGATTGCAGCACAAAAAACAGCAAGAGCGACTTGGTATCCGATACAAATAACTGGTTCATATGTAGAGTTATATTCAGGTAATACTTTAATTATAACCGCAACTGGAACAACATTAAGTTTGAATAACAACAAAATAACAAACTTAGCCGACCCTTCCGCTTCAACAGATGGAGCAAATAAAAGTTATGTTGATACAAAAGACGGGCAAAATGTGAAACTAACAGGAAACCAAACCATAGCAGGAAGACATATAGCAGCGGTGTTGAAATTACTAGAAATTCAATCAATTCAACAACGAAGGGAACATTCATTGTTTTCAATTCTACCAGTAATATCGGGTCAATTGCTAGTTTGGATATGAAAACTGCAACATATTACAACTTTGAAATTTCTGCGAAAAAAATAAGTTTTATTATTGACGGGACTTGAACAATGTAAACATGCCAAACTACTAGGCATAACACTCCAACACAACCTGCGATACAATCAACACATAAGCAACATCATACGCAAACTACAGCCAACAATCACTTCTCTCCGATACGCACAACAATTTCTCCACACAACAATCATGAAACAACTATACTACACGCACATCTTCCCTCATCTCATTCAACACATCTCCATCTGGGGGACCCATGACAAAAACAAAAAATACATACAACCACTCATAAAAATACATAAAAAAATCATCAGAATAATGGCCAAGACTCATTACCGATCACATACTAAACCGCTCCTCGACCAACTCGAAATCCTTGATATCACTCAACTATATAAACTAAGAGTTTGTATAGAAATCCACCCATTCATCCATCCCGCCAAAGAACTCAACAGACCACTACACGACAACACCTTCACCCCAACAAATCATATCCATTCATACCATACTCGACACTCAATCAAAAGCAACTTATTCATCGACCACAACACCCCATATCAAACAAAACTGTTCCTGCATCAATGGAACCAACTCCCACAAGATATCAAGGACACAACATCACTCAACATCTTCAAAAAGCGGATAAAAGCTCACCTCCTAGAAAAACAAAAACATAATAATAATAATGATAATAATAACAACAATGACTACAACACACACACACACACACACACACACAAAAAAACATCAAAAAAAATTAATTAATTAATTAATAATTAACTTATATGCATACATATATATATTTATATATGCATAAATAAGTTTATATTTACAAAAAAAACACACACACACACACACACACAACAGCAACCATCCACCAGCATGGTCTTTGAAGAATCCTCCGCCGGACTCCGTCCAACGAATATGGTCTCCCAACCACACCAACAAACCACTCCTTCACTTGCCCCTCTCTTTTCTCTCTCTCTCTCTCTCTCTCTCTCTCTTTTTTTTTTTTTTCCCTCTCCCTTCTCATACTACTGTCCAGACATATTCACTGAACTACTAATTTTCACTCACTCCGATCATTCTAGTATATTACTACTGATGCAAACATAAACATTAATATTAATAACATGAATACTTAAGCTACATATTACGCAACATATCTAAACATAAACATTAATATTAATAAGATTAATACCAAGCGACCTAATATTAATACTTTCAATTAATACGCTCGATTTAATAACTAGGTTTCCACCTTAGATAAAGGTATGACTTAATAGCTATACTTTTCACGTGGACGATCCTTGAGTCCGATTGTAAAAATTGTTCTCTCAATAAAAACGAAGAAGAAGAAGAAAGAGAGAGAGAGAGAGAGAAAGAAAGAGAGAGAGAAAGAGAGAGAGAGAGAGAGGCGGGGAAGAGATTAGATAGGTAGAGAGAGAGAGAGATAGTGTGTGTGTATTTGTGTACCTTAGGTATGTTTGATGTGCTATGCCCAGGGCGGTTTCAGAGGAGGCATAAATGCGTGTGTTTGTGAAGCGGGGCAGCGCGAGGGAGGCAGGGTTGGCGAGGAGAGTGTGTATGTGAAGCGGGCAGTGAAGGTTCGAGGCCGGAAGGTGCGGGTTGGGCTGGGATGTGTTGGAAACCAGGTGGGTACCTACCTGAGAGCCCACCTCAACTAAGACAAAAAAATTTTGTTGAAAATTTTTTTGTAGAGAATTTGATTTCGATGTGTTTAGTGAAAACGTGGGGCAAAAAAGATCAGGTTTGACTGAGATACGTTCAAAAAAAAAAGTGTGTGGGTCCAATTCGGGATTGTTCTTTAGTCGAGGTGGGTCCAATTCGGGACGTCGTGTCCAATTCGGAACAGTACACTGGACGAGTTAGAACGGTTCAACACCGAGAAGCAAGTCGTAAGAATTGGGGTAAGGCTGTTGAAAGTATTAAGAGCAAGAAAAACCAAAAAATTGAAATAGCGAAAGAGAAATTAGCAAAGTGTAGAAAGGCTTATGTAGGCGATGATGAAGAGATGGAGGAAAAGATAAACCGCATGGCCGAAACGGGCGTTGCTAATGATATTATTAATGGAAAATACCAAGATGATACACCAGAAGAAAGCAGTGAGAGTGATGAAGAATGTGATTTTACAGATATTATCGCAGAAAAGATGGCTAAGATGAAAATAAGAAGAGCAAAAGTAGAAACTAAGAGAACGAAGAATAGTAAGAAACCTGAGCCCGAGCCAGAGAGCGAAAGCGAAAGTGAAGAAAGTGAGGAGGAAATACCAGTAAAGAAAACAAAGGGTAAAAAATCAAGCGGTGTGAGTGTGAAAGTATATAATCAATCTTCTGGTGGCGCAAAGAAAGAAAAAAATAATGATGATATCTCACTGATGTTTTTAAAATTCTAATAATATAATATGGACTACAAACATAGTCAGCAATAACAACAAGAAACTCCTGAGCAGACAGAACAAAAAGCAAAGCTTGAAGAGGCACTTGAAATACACGACCAATCAAAGCCTTCTAAAGTATAGAATACGATAACCGCACCAGAGGCTAAACCATTAAGTCAAGGGTTTATTGATTTAATGGATATGTCAAAAGTATCAATGAAACCTGGAAATGCTCATAAAATTTTTGGATTAGTTGCTATTGATGTATATAGCAGACGCGGATGGATTGAACCAATAAAGCAAAAGACAACTGGCTATGTCTTAGAAGGATTGAAGAAAATTTTTACAAAAGAATTACCTGAAAGAATAACATCTGATAGCGGTGGTGAGTTTAAAGGACAAGTTGGTGAGTATTTTAGACAAAATAATATCGAACACAGGACAGTCCAAGTAGGAGACCACAGAACGATGGGAATAATTGATAGATTTATTAGAACAATAAGAAATGACTTAAGTTTGCTTTGGGAATTTAATGGAAATTTTTCATGGGTGCCTTATATTCACGAGATTGTAAAAAACTCTAATAACACATATCATACAGGAATAAATGCTGTCCCTATGAATGTTTATGAAGGTAAAGAAAGGAATACACAAGAAATATATAGAAATCCTTTAATAAATGAGTTTCCTAAGGATACAAGAGTAAGAAAGGAACTTGAGCGGACTAATTTTTCAAAAGGTGATAAGCAGTATTCAAAAACTATTTACAAGGTAAAAGGAAGAAAATGCTTTAAGGTTATACTCAGTGTAGAAGATTTAGTCAGACCTGATGAATTATTGAAAACAAAACTTAGAGAACAACCTGAAGAAGAACAAGAGAAGGAGCAGTTAGCAGACAAAGTAAAACAAATTACCACAGAAAAGAAAAATGTAAATTTGTTAAAGTTGTTAGACATAAAGCCTGAGAATATCCGTAGCAGTGCTAGGATAAAGAAGAAAAAAGAGATTATGGATTTATGACACATTCACGGGAAGGCGTAATATATCGTTAGGACTGCTATTGGTGCCACCAGAGGAAAAAGATATTCTAGAAATTCTATTTCCGTGAATATGTCTTTGCGACAGAATTTCACTTTTTTGTCGCAGTGTCGCAAAAAATTTGGAGGCATTGATTAATAGGAAGAGAGATAATGGCTTAAATCTGCTTTTTTTTTTTAATCAATAGGAGAGCGAATTTAGCCGTTATCTCTCTTGCTACCCCCCCATGTCTCGAGATGCTGTCTTATAGTGGCACCTATACTACTAAGATCACTGCCTGTTACGATAGTAGGATATTCAATAACAGATAACTGTTCTAACGATATGAAGACTGAGGAATACCTAAAGTAGGACTCCGTAAATCTCCAGGACCAAGGATAACCGACAGACCTGTAAGTATTGCCATTATATACCGGGTGGGCCGGCATAATCCACTGATCCCTTCTCACCCCCGAGCGCGCTCACCTACTACTAGTACTACTAGTACTAGAAGACCTATGTGCGCGCGAGGAGTCGAACTTACGCACCCGCCGACCGACATCTGGATAGAATGTAAATACGACCTGAGTGACGGTCGTCGACTCGCCGTACTCGTATTAACTAGATTAATGCATATGCCTTATATTAAGCAAAATTTCGATCAGTTGGGCCATTCGATGATACTTAAGCTTCGAATTCGATTCGGCACCACCCACCGCCCGAACAATCAGGTATTCGCCATCCCGCCCGAAACCGATATCGCACACCGCTTGAATAAAATACTTGCCCCGGCCCTTTTCCAATTTCCCCCTTATCCGGCCCCTACTCATGATCATTCATCGTCCCCCCGACACTAGCTATCCCCCGACCTATAGCTAGTGTCAGTCTAGATCTCTAGCTATACTATCCCATGGCCATGCGAGCCGACGTCTTCTAGGTCTTCTTTCCCTCGGATCCGAAACTCCGCTGATTCTGTTGATCCGGCGCTCGCCAGGCTGTGCCTCCTCATATTCGATCCCCACGCGTTCCAGATACACTGAAACAGATTCCTACGCGCTGAAGCAGCCCCCGACGTGCTCAAGCAGAATTCAAATCCGATGCGCTGAAGCCGCTCCCGTCGTGCTCAAGCCGAATCCTCCGCTTTGTGCCTCTGGCTTTTAATAGCCTCTTAGTGCTATCTCGGTGCGCTGTACTCCCGGACGTCCAGCCCAGAGGCAACGTAAGCAAGGAAAGGCTCCCCCGGACCTTTGCTACCCCCACCGCGGTCCCCCCAGCTCTGAAACGCCATGCTTAAAACGAACCTGAGAGCCGATAAGACGAATGATATATACCCCCTATCTATCTGTCTATCCATCCCTTCTCCCCCAAAAAAGATCCACGTTCCTCTTTGGTTCCTTTCTTAGCCCCCATTGTTCCGCTCCCGTTCTGTTGCCCCCTTTCACCCAAGTGTCAGAGTTACCGCTTCCCCGCCATCATCATCGCAATCCTTCTCTTCATCTTTCTCATCGCTGTCCTGCGCCCCCTCCCCTCTCGCTATTCTATCCATTCCCCGTACTATTCTATCTGCCCCCTTCTATTTTATCTATCATATTCATTATCACTATTTGTTATCACCTGTCTTCCTCTCCCCCCCCCCCCCCCCCCGCCCCGCTCCCGCCCCCTCTCTATCTAAACTGGATTAGTCAGTCTGCATTAGCCCAGTCTTGACCCGTATAACCCTTACTCGTAAATATATGTTGAAAATATAAAAAATCTGATGTCATCGGTCGTCAGAGAGAGGAAAAATATAAAGTCTTGGGCTGCCCGCTCCGCAGTTTCCCCAATGAGCCTTTAAGATCGTTTTAGTTTCCGATATATCCGCAAAGTTTGATAGAATAATATTCCGATATATCCCGTAAGCCAGTATAGCTTCATAATATACCAGTTTGTTATATCCCGTATGGCCGCAGGTTTCATGATATGTTATTTTGTTATATCCCGCGTAAACCCGTAAGGTCACATGATTATAATTGGTAGTATAACCCATAGGCCTGCATAGTATGATAATTTTCTTATATATATAACCCTTATGTCCGCAATTTGTACCTCGTAGGTTTTGATGTTCGGGTCATCAGCCGCTGTACTTATAAAGGTAAAAATATACCGCTCCCCTCTCTCTGTTCGTCAGTCATTTCCAATCCCGCTGATTATTAGTACCCTCATCACCCCGTTATATACCCGCATGTCAGTAATATCGTTATCCCCCCTATATACCCGCATGTCAGTAATACCGTTATCACCCCATTATGTACCCGCATGTAAGTAATACCGTTATCACCCCATTATATACCCGCATGTCAGTAATACCGTTATCACCCCATTAGATACCCGCATGTCAGTATCATCCCGTTATATACACGCATGTCAGTAATACCGTTATCACCCCATTATATACTCGCTTCTTATTCATTTCGTTTCATCTTTTCTTGTTTCATCTCTCTCATCCTTCATCATTCTTCATTCATCCCTCATCCTCTTTCTCGTCTTCGGTTCGTCACCCCCTTCGTCACTGTGCCCGTCCCCTGGCTCGGGTCATGCGACCACCCGTCGTAGGCCGCTTCTTGCCTCTCGACCCTACCGCCGCTGGCGGGGCCCCGATAATTTCCAAAGGTAATCCTTCCGCGTCTATCTCATCCCAAATGTGTGCGGTATCCGCCTCTTTTCTGTCAGTTCAAACGGCACATTCAATACCAACCGCGGTCTCGTCTGAATGGTATATGGGACATGGTCCTCATCATCTAACTTGATGGTCGCGTCCCACGTTTCCCGCTTTTTACCCCCCTTTTCCAGAAATACTGATCAAACCGCCGCATTTTGTCGTCCTCGACCTCATCGCTACTCCTCCAGGTGTGATCCCGCTTCCCGCTTTATGCGGCCCGAGATGTTCCCCGTAAGCTGAGTAACCTCATGATCATGACGTAAAACTCATCCATTGTATCGTCACTCACCTCCTTCTCCGCCGGCCTCATCAAATAGAATTTGCCTGTCTTCCATTTGATCTTATCCACCTCCCCTGGCTTGCTCACCCATGGACCCCCCCCCCCCCCCGTTCTTGATCTCTATTGTTAAATTGTTCCCTCCGGTGCCTTAGGCTTCGTCGGTCTCCCCGGACCCCGTTTCGCTTCTTCCGCCGATGTGTTCACACCTTCTCTCTTCCTCTCTATCTCCTTCCTTTTCGCCTCCCCGGGGGCTTCCCTCTTGCTCTCTTCCCGCTGTTTCGCTTTTTCTTTCCTTTGCCTCTGAGGCACTCTCTCATGTGAATCCGTTTCCGGTTCTGCAATAGCCTCTTGCAGCCTTTTCTTCTCCTCCTGATCCTGTTCGTACGTCGATTGTTCCTTCAACCTTGCAATCTCCTCGAACCGCTGAGACAGAGTCAATAAGGGCCTCGGGTTACTAAACTGATTGGTTGTCCGCTCCAAAGCCTCTTTCTCAGTTTCGTAATCCAACAAGTACGGTGAAAACTTCACCAACCTCCGAACGTGGACTATCTGTTCCTTGTTCGTCCGCTGGTGCCTTATCTTATAATTATAAGCCGCGGTCTGCTTCATGATCTGATATGGCCCCTGCCACTTCTCGTATAGCTTTGTCGAGACCCCCACCGGTACATTTGAGCAGTATAACAGCACCGTATCCCCCACTCTGAATTCCACGTGCTTTAACTTTTGTTGCCCCTTCTCGTCCTCCGACCGCATCGCCGCCTCCCTATGCTTGGTCACGATGTGTTCCGCTTCCGCAATAGCCCGCAATCTCACCGCCATCAGCTCCATGGGCTGATATAATGCTTTCTGTTGCATCACGTCCTGTGGCGTGTTCAAAACCCTCCCGAACACCGGCACAGCCTTGCTCTTCCCCCCAAAGACGAAGAACCCAAATTATTCACCGCAAAGGTGAACGCTTGTAGTGCCTCTGGCCACTTGGTCTGCCCGCTCTGACAGTATATCTTCAAAGGAGCCTTCAGTGTCCGATGCATCTTTTCTATCTTCCCGTTGGCCATAGGATTGTATTTTGTCACATAATCCCACCTGAACCCGTAATAAGCACTGAGTTCGTTCGATACCCAATTGATAAATAACTCTTTCGATCCGATATGATCTTCCTGGGCACCCCGATCCGACTGAAGACATTATCGATCAACGCCTTGGCCGTGGTCTCCTTTGTATCATCCGCCGTGGGAACCGCTATGACATATTAATTGGAAGCCCTATCAATGATTGTGAGAATGTATTTGTACCGACCCTCCCCCGCCTCTGGTAAAGGCCCCACATAATCTATGTGTATCGTATCGAATATGTCCCGTGTCAGATCAAACTGCCCCAGTAGCCCGCAATTCGTGTCATAGACCGTCTTCGCCCTCTGACAATGTCCGCATCCCGAAATGAAGCTTTTGATATCATTATCCATGGTATCCCAATAAAACCGTCGAGTCATGGACCACTTCATCCTATCCAGCCCTGGATGGCTCTGCAATGGGCGATTGTGTGCCCCTATCAAGACCGCATACCGCAACTCTTTGGGCACCCATACCACCCATCGCTCTGGGTCATCCTTGCTCTTCGCCCCACTCCCAAAATACCAAATCAGACAGTCAGAATAGGTATACTTCTCTTTCCGTCTCCGTATATCCCCATCCTCTGAAATCCCCGTCGGGTTCTCCTGGTGAGCTATAAACTTCTTCCACTCCTCACTATCCCTTGGTAGTTTGCGAAACATGTCCACCGATGCAAACTTAATCTCCGTTTTGTTCTCCAGCTGCATGGCCACCCGACTCGGATGCGTCTCCCCCAACTGGAGCTCTGGTTTAGCCTCCGTTTGCCCCGTCTCAACCTCTACCTTCGTGGGGATCAGTATATTTCCCACCATTGGCATGGTTCGCCACGGGAAGGGCTTTGCATCCTCTACCTCCTCCTCCGGTTGTTCCCCCCTGCCCCGCCTCCTTCCACATCTCTTCCTCGTATCCTCGTCCAGCATCCTCTACCCCATGCTTCTCGCAACAATCCACTGGTCTCGCATGAGCCGCTTCGTAACATTGTACGTCCTCCCGTTGTATCGTCGTCCTATATCTAAGGATCTCCGCCACCTCCGCTACATAATCCATTCCGTTGATGGGCTTCTTGTCGCCAAAGTCCGCTCTCTGTTCTTCCTTTTCCAAATCCATATACCCCAATACCGTCATAACGGTTACCGCCGCCGCTGTCTTGAAGTAAAACCTAGTCAGGTTCATGCCACTCTTCTTCTCCGAATCGTATACTCAGGTCTCAGTGCAAAAACACTAGGGGCTTGTCGCCCCGTCTTCGTCCCCTTAAGCTTGTCGTCCGTGTCCGTCTCCATCTCCTGTCCCTTCGTGCCGCTCTCCTCCGTCGTTCCCCCAGCCCTCGACTGGTAGTCCGCGCGATAGTTCTCCTTACCCGATATGAACTCTATCGTGAAGTCATACTCTGATAACTCCAATTGCCATCTCGCCAACCTCCCCGTGTGATCCTGGGACATCAACCACTGTAAATTGTTGCGGTCCGACCGTACCGTTGTCCCCTTTGCTCCCCACAGATAGTCACGTAGCTTCTTAAAACCCCATACTAGTACTATTGCCAATGCCTCCCGCTGCCGCGTGCAATACTGCTGCTCCGCTCTCGTCATCCTTCTGCTCAGGAACATCACTGGCCGTAAGCGCCCCTCGTCGTCTCTCTGTTATAACACCCCCCCCCCACCCTATTGCATATGCCGATGCATCCGTGTCGAGTATAAAACTCCGATTGACATTGGGAAGCTGTAATACCGTACCCCCTTCCACAGGTCTCTCAAGATATCCCGCAAAGTTGTAATCGCCGCCATGACCGCCGCCGGCCATTCACCCCCTGTACTGCATTTTCCCTCTTTCATGAACAGCCGTATTGGTTCCGCGATTTCAGCGAACCTCGCTATAAATTCACTATACTATTGCGCCAGTGACACGAAAGAGTGCATCCGGTCCGGAGGCCGCACATGCAGCCACGTTTACGAGGCCGGTGGGTGAGAAGGAAGCCGACGAGTTAGATTACTGGGAGGACGCTCGGGCTGAGGAGATGTCTACACTCTGGGAGAAGGGGTGCTTTCGTAGAGTCCGGGCATACTTAGTTGACAAGAAAGACATATGTGAGGGACGTTTCGTAGATGCCACTAAGGAGGCCGGTGGTAAGATCCTGAAGTTTAAGAGCTGATGGACGGCTAAGGGTTACTCCATGATTCAAGGCTGGCATTCGTTTTGGGAAGCGTGACTTCCCCACCCCCTGTGCTCTTACCATCCTGATGCTATTCGCCCTGACGGTGTTCTTTGGTTTAGTTCTGTCTAAGTGGGACGTTGGGACAGCTTACACGGAAGCGTCTGCCGCTGAGCAGGGATATCGTCCCACCTATATCGTGCCTCTATTTGGTTTAGAAGAACCGAGGTATGTGTGGGAGATTTTATGATGCTTAAGGCCCTATACGTTAGACCTGACGCGGGCCGTAAGTGGTGGCGTTACAAGCTTGTGCCTTTCTTGGAAAGCTTGGGTTTTAAGGCCCATGCTGCGTTCCCTTGTTTCTTTTGGCGATGGCTACCCGGTAAGGATAAGCCGGACTTTGCTTTTGTGCACGTCGACGACATGATGGGAGCGTTCAGTGGCAAGGATGTCGAAACGGAGTTCTTAGCTGCCGGTAAGAAGGCCTTTAGGGTCTTAAAGCAGGAGCCTTACCTCCGGCGAGTACGTCACGTCGCTTCAGATTAAAGACTCGGGGACCGTTCCCGCATGGCGGGGCAACTCCCGACTGCTCCCAGCGGTTCGTGTGTTGGCGCCCGGCGCCTGGTGGAGCGGTGGGACTTCCAACTAGCGTGGACGCTGTTAGGACTTTGGATAGGGTACACGATAACAAGGGTGTAGACGTTATATAATATGCGACTAGATTGCCGAACTCCACAGCCTTGGAGACGTAGGCTAGCGCATTTGCTCCTTTTAATCTTATCATTTGCACTGGTATGCTTACAGCGCTTTAGTTTGTAGTGTACCTGCACAGTACCTATTTAGCCGAACTCCTCTGGAGACGTAGGGTAGCTCACTTGCGCCTGCTTATTTACCTGATATAGTTGTTAGTTGCGGATTGTGGTAGGACACTGACTCATAGTATTACCGGGGAGTCTAATTAAGGGGGAGCATTGGACATTAATTAGACCCTTTCTCCTCAGTTATGTCCCTTATTGCTCAATTATCCGTTAGTAGTAGTCGTTACTGTTAGTAGTATTATTAGTTGTTAATACAGTCAATTATAGTAGTTATCCTGGTACTGGTAGCACCAGCTTTTTACCATTACCCATTTTACACATATCAGTACGTTTCGTGGGTCAATTCTGGAAGGTATATCTTTTGTGACGTCGGCAGTTGGACTGGCGGGAATTGTTCACTGAGTATTGTTAAATTCTTCGAGTTTGTAAGTCGAAAGCCGGTAGGAGGAGGAAGCCCCGAGTGCCCGGGTTTAAGACGGAAAGCAAGTGTGACGATATAGCCTTTAACGAGAACGTCCTCTGTTCTTCCCTGTACGATCCGTGTAAAAAGGGGCGGAGTAAAACAGAGAATTAACAACGATAGACCTGATGAGTTTCCTTAAATAGTGGCAGTTCAAAGTGTTCAGGTCTAAAAATATAGTCGTTATGATGGGCCGGTAACAATCCCCCGTCTCCGAAAAATCCGACTTGTGAGAAAAGAGGATTTGAAAAATTAAAACGACCCATCACGACTACTTTTTTCACGTATGCCAGAACATCCGTCTAAACCTAAATCCGCAGCCCCCCCGATTATAAATGCGTTAGCAAATTATGATCGAGTTCCCTCTATCGGGCAAATAAAATTATCCTCCATTTGAACTGTATACTTGAGACGACTTGTCCCCGCAAAAAGGATACCTAATCCTGCATATCATCAATGTGACAAAAAACAGAAATAACATTACCGTTTCCGTAAAGAAAATTGCTTCCTTGGACAAGCTTATGCTATTTTTCTTAGGTATTCCTACCTAGAAAAATGCTTAGCTACTTACCACGACCGCGTTTTCGGGTTCTTCCGGAACTTGACTTTTCAGTCTTATCCCTTGGATGCTTCCCAACATTGACTTTCCTGGGTCTTCCTGGTTTCCTACCGTTATCAGCCTCTTTTTCAGGCTTCAACTTCCTACATTTCTTTCCTCTGGTAACCTTGTCATAAGGTGGGGCTCCGATATATTCAAAAGGAAAATCAGAATCCAACAGAATATCCCATATCCGTTCTGGAATCTGCATAGCCGGGGTCAAATCAAAAGGAGCATTGAGTACCAATCTTGGATCTTGAATAGTCCATGGCGTGAAATCCTCATCATCCTCTTTGATCGTCCCGTCCCAGATCTCTTTTCCCTTTAAATCTACATAAACTGGTAGATATGTTCTTTCCTTCGGCTTTTCCACAGCCTCCTCATTCCTCCAGAATTGCATGACGGGTGTAATCCCCAACGTTCTTTCCTCTTTTGAAGGTAACTTTCCAACAATCTTTAACAAATACAGGTCATCCAACGTATCATCTCCGACGGATTTCTGATTAGGCTTCATAAGGTAAAAGGATCCTTGTCTCCACTTGATCCCTCCAGTGTCTTGACCATATAACAATAACTTTCCGATTGGTTCGAGCTTTGAATGCTTATGATCTAAACGATCTCTTTTGACTTCCTCTGTCTCCGTCGGTTCAGGACTTGATTCCTCTTCCGTATCCATCGGTATCGATCCCACCTTGATCTCTGAATCCTCTGTCTTGAAGAGTCCCGCTCTTTGAACAGCTTGTCTGCTTTGTTCCCTCTTATGCTCTTCCGCAATCTCCTCATCTCCAATCTGAACATTGGTGTTCTCTTCAGCCTCTTTCTCATCCACCTTTGGTGGGTTCCTGAATCCATCTTGTATCCTGCCAAGAGCTTCTGCTTCCGACTCAAAATCCAACAGATGAGGCGCAAATTTCACCAACCTTCTGACATGAGCGATCTGTTCCTCCCTTTTCCAAGAGGTACTATCTTATAGTCATAGGCTCCTGTGCGTTGCTCGATCTGATATGGACCTTGCCATTTACAGTAAACCTTGTCCCTGATTCCCACCGGGATGTGAGGTACATACAGTAAAACTGTGTCCCCAATCTGGAACTCCGCATGCTTGAACTTATTCTCCTGCTGTTCGTCTTGTTTCTTACTAGCCTGTTCTCTGGCTCTTGTCACGTACTCCTTGGCCTCAGCAATAGCTCTCAGTCGGACTCCCATGAGCTCATGAGGGTCCCACTTGTCTCCCGGTCTCAAGTTTGCCATTGGCGTGTTCAACACCCTCCCATGAACTAACTGATTCGGGCTGAGCTTCTCCGGGCCTCCCAACGATGACGATGGCCAGTTGTTCATCGAAAATGTGAAAGATCGTATGACTTCTGGCCAAACTGTCTGTTTCTGCATGCAATACGTCTTGACCGCGGCCTTGAATGTTCTATGCACTCTTTCAATTTTCCCATTAGCCCTAGGATTGTAGGCTGTCACGTACTTCCACTTGAACCCATAGTACTTGCAGAGTTCCTCAGAGAGCCAGTTGATAAATGTCTTGTGGCGATCCGATGTAATTTTCCTGGGTACTCCTATCCTGGAAAATACATGGTCAATGAGCGCCTTGATCGTAGACTCTTTGGTCTCATCTTTGACTGGAACAGTAATGACGTAGTTAGATGCCCTGTCTATAACCGTCAAAACATACTTGAATCCATCCACTGATTCTGTGGTAAGGGTCCCACATGGTCAATATGAATCACATCAAAGATGTCCGCCGACAGGTCGAACTCCATCAGGTGTCCCTTGTTCGGTTGATATACCGTTTTCGCTCTTTTACAATGAACACATCCTTCCACGAACCTCCTGATCTGTTTAGTCATTCCATGACACCAAAACTTGCGCATAACCGCCCATTTCATCCGCTCAAATCCTGGATGGCTCGATAACGGACAATGGTGAGCTGCCACCAGAATGTGCAGTCTCAAATCTTTTGGAAACCAAATTGTCCATTTGTCCTCCTGCTTCTCGTATGCTCCTCCTGGGCCCTTAAACCAGATAAGATCATCCTTCCACGTCAGATATTTCATCTGATTCTTGATCTTTTCTGTCAGAGTCTTTCCTGACGGGTTGAGCATGTGTTCCACGAGCTCCTTATATTCCGCATCTGACTTTGTCAGTCTTTTGAAGGCCCTCCACAGAAGCAATTCTGATATCCAGCCTATCCTCTTGTGCGAGTGCAGCTCTGTCGGGATGTTGGTCTCCTAGGTCTTCCACCCGGTCTTGCAATGATTTCCCTTCTAGAGGATACACTAGTCCTCCATGATCCGGAAAAGCTGACTCCTCTGAAATCTCCTTCCAGGATTTCTCGTAATCCATGACATCTTGCGTGTCGTAAAGTGAGTCCGCCTTCTCACTTTCTTTCCACAGGATCTCATCGTAGACTTCATAGATTCTACTGTCTAGACAGTCCTTACGACAGATATCCGGTAACGGTTCAGTGGCCGCTTGAAAGGCGTATGCTTCCTCTGATACAAAATGAACTGAGCTTTTCCAATTGTCCCTCTTGTAACACACTAGCCCTCTGGGTTTCTTCTTGTCAAGTCACGATCATTCTCCAGTTCCTCCAAGGATAGGGTGCATCCTGACATCGCGAAAACAGACTCCGGTGTCGTGAATCTGAATCGGGCATAGCCTGTGCCATCATGAACAGGATCTTCCACCTTTATTTCCTCCTGTTCAATCTTGTCCTTGCCTTGACGGGACATTGTATCCGCCTTGATAATGTCCTTTCCTTTCAGATACTCGATAGTGAAGTGGTATTCCGCCAGTTCCTGTTGCCATCTGGCTAAATTAAATCGCCCCTTCTGATCCTGACTCATGAGCCATTCCAAGTTGTGATGGTCCGTTCTCACCAACGTGTTCTTGGCTCCCCACAGGTATCCCCTTAGCCTTCTGAAGGCCCAAACGATAGCTAGCGTTTCCCGGTGTCTTGTATAATACTGTCTTTCTTCCTTTGACAGTTGTCTACTAATGAACGTGACGGGTCTTAGTATACCCGATACCTCATCCATTTGTTGCAAGACTCCTCCAATCGCATAGCCCGATGCATCCGTGTCTAGGACAAACGGTTTTTTCCAATCCGGTAACATCAGTACCCGGCCTCCCTCCTTCGGGTCCCTTGATAGCTCTTCCTTGAGCCAGTTTATAGTCCTTATCACTGGAGCTGGCCATGACCCTTCAGCATTTCCATTCTTTAGGAATTCCCGGATACATTGAACTTCGTCTGCAAACCTCGGAATAAATTCCCCATAGTACTGAGCCAATGAGACAAATGAATGCAACTCCGACTTGGTCTTGTGCATCTCCATCTCAGCTACTGCGTTTCTCTTCTTGTTCGAAATCGCACATTTTCCTTGAGAGATCTGGTATCCCAAATAAGTAATAGAGTCCTGCGCAAACTCACACTTCTTCGGGTTCAACTTGAGTCCAAAGGCTTTGACTCGCCTTAATACATCCCTGACGTGTTCCACATGATCATCCTCCGTCTTTGAAAATATGATCACGTCATCAATATAACAAAAAGCATAGACTTCCGTATTGCCATACTTTTCCGTAAAACTCTTGTCCTCATACTTGTCACCAAGCATAGTGGTCACTGCCTTCTGGAATACCCCCGGTGAGATCTTAAGTCCCATAGGTAGCACTTTCCACACGTACGTCTTCATCCCGATTGAAAAAGCTGTCAACCATCGGCTTCTTTCCGATATTGGGATTTGCCAGAATCCGTTCTTGAGATCAAACGTTGAATAAATCTTTGCTCCATATAAGCTATTAATAGCTTGTTTGATGTCCGGTACCGGTGTGTCGATATTCATGATCATTTTGTTGATCCGGAAATAGTTGATACAGAGCCTAAGTGGTCCATCTGGTTTCGGGGCCATGGTCACAGGAGATGAGATTTCCGACAGTCTCTCCTCTATCAAATCTCGATCATGTAGGTCCTCAACGATCTCTTTCGCGATCTTCTCCTCATGATGGCTAAGTCTCCCTCTCGACTTCCCTTTCATGTAGTCCCCTGGTTTCCGCTCGAAATTGACCTCGAAGTCCTTGACTGATCCAGACTCCAATGGTCCAAAAGCCTCGATCCCTTCATCAAGTGTGTCCTTCAGCTTTGCCTTGAACTTGGCTGAACCTTTCCATGAAATTTTCTTTTCCCCCAGGATCTCCTGGGCTTCATTGAGCGCTTTAGCTTTATCTTCCGGGCTGATTGACTTGAATACCTCCTTGTAGTAAGAACTTTTGCGCTGTTCCCATTTGTCAAAGCTCATGTCACTGCTGTATTTCCCTTTGAACTTTCTCGTCCTTTGCGAGACCACAAATCTGATCCATGACTATTGCGAATTGTAGGCCATGCGTCTTGTGATAGATCCCCGATATCTGACTAAACGCACTTTTTCTAACATCGGACATTTCTCTTTCGAGAAACAGTTGCCTCCAATCGAATGCTTGTTCTTTTGTCCTCAAATGACATGCAATAATGAGCTTTCTGCCTCTACAAGGAATCGGGATCGGATCATCGATCATGTAGTCTTCAATATCGTTCCACCACATTTCTTTCCTTTTTCCAACAGGTACGACAATAGTCATCTTAGTGACCGATACTCGATTCTTTAACGCCCTCTTGATCTCCTTGATCCCATGAGGCAGATGAGGCTCTACTCCCCACTTAGCTGTCAGAAATTCTTGAATTGTTTCTTCTTTCTTCTGGGCCGCGTTCATGGTCACATTCCATACTACGTCAGAATCCATACTTTCGTAGTTGTCAATGTTGACGTGCTCGCCATCCACATGAACAGCCTTCTCATTGAAACCATCCAAGAGTTTGTGTTTCTCGGTCTCCAGGTAATCCAACCCTCTCTGGATTGACTCTAGAATCATGTGTCGATCCAGTTCCATATCTGAGTCCTCTTCCCCGATTTCCATCTGGGTCCAATTATCCTCAGAGTCCTCTATGCTTAAGTCTGTCATGAATACTCGGTCCTCCATCCCATCCATAGACGGATGCCAATTCTCCACCTTTGCCTGAGTAAAGAATGAGTGATCCACTTTACCTTTACAACTTGTAAGGAAGCTCCAATATTTCCGGTCTGGTTCAATCTCGTACCTCACGTTTCCATAATATACGTGGTTTTCGTATGTATGAATCCGCGTTCTCATTTGTTTGAGCCCGTTTAGAGAGATCAGGATTGGTCCATCGAAATTCGGAACTATCCAAAACTTGAGTCTGTGCGAAGTTCCATCTTTCAACAAGATGTTCAGAAACACGTAACCCGTCACTGGGGCATCTCCACCGACTCCCTTGACTCGTCCTCCACCTTTAAAGAAATCCCATTGGTTCCCCACCAGCTCTTGTTCTGATATCGCTGAATGAACTCTTGGCCTACCACATTGATGGAAGCCATGGTATTATTCCCTACTTTACATTCTTCGTCCGGTCCCTCTAAGTACAACTTAGTAAAGAGTAGATCCGAATGAGATTCGAACAATGGTTTTGCCACAGCATTTACTGATCTCATCTTTAACTTTAACAAGTCTCTACGGACTCTCTCTCTTTCTCTCTCTCTCTCTCTCTCTCTCTCTCGGTAAATGTCCAAGATCCGGTTCCGCTTCCTGTTTTCTGTTAATACCCTTATCGGGACTTGCTTCCTCTGAACCAGGGTCATGTGAGTTCCGATGACTACACACTTTTGCCTTCCCAGAGGCCCTTTCGGCAGAGGCCCTTTCGGCGTTCTCAGGTCGCTGCGGCAGACACCTATAATAATATACATCGTGTCTTGCATCCACAGTCAAGGTTTTGTCAACCTTCTTCCACTCCAACTCAGGCTCTATGGCCTTTTTACTTGCCTTGGCCTTTATCTCTCAACACTCCTCCTGCAACACAAGCAGTTCATGTGCTTCCCGAGCTTCACGAGCTTTCCGAAAATCCTCGATTTGTTTCATCCGATCTTTGTGCGTATATTTGAGGAACTCTTGTCGTCCAGGACCTGACTTGTCCGAGATGACCTCAATACTAGATCTTTCTCGGCTAGCCGATCCGGGCAAGGCTCCTGACACACCAGCATCCTTGTGCTGAACTGATTCTGAGACTAGTAAATTACCAGTCAGCATGCTTTGAAGGGCTGCCTGTGGCAGGTGGATGCTGAACGCTGCCCGATTTGAATATCCCGACATCCCTCGATCCCTATAGTCATCACGACAAAGACAGCACCATGATCCAAGTTAGACCTGCGATCACGGTCACGGTCACCGCGGCGGTCCCTGTCTCGATCACGGTCCCGTCGTTCCCGATCCTCCCGTTCCCGTTTACGCTTTTCCGCATATTCCCTATCGCATTTCTCCTTTTCCTCTCGCACACGACGTTCACGTTGTTCTTTCTCATCCTTGTAGTACTTGGATGTTGCTGCCTTGGCATCTCTCTTCTTCTCCACATACTGTTGCCAAGCATCCCACGCGTACTTGAGCCCATCCCGTTCTTTCGGAAGAAACAGATCCAAGGTCTGTCTCGGATCAATGAGAAAATGCCTGGCCGCCTACCGGTATTCCTCAGTGATCCTTATTCGATCAAACCCTTCTTGGTTAGGGTAGTCGTGCCAGAATCTGTTGTCACATCCAGGTTTGGTACACTGGCCTTTGTTGTTCCCTGCTGCAATGAATCCCGCCTAGATCATGCATGTTGGCTTCCTTCCAAACAACATTGTTCCTTGTTCTTCCGATCTCATCCACGGATGCTTGACCCCCGGCCTCACAGTCCTCGCATAACGTTGAGCCTGTGGCCTAGACGGATGAGGAAAAGTATTCTGAGGGTTGTAAATAGGAATGGTGATTTGACTGGCTCTCCATCCTGTTCTCCCTCTATCACCTCCCCCGTGTCCTCCACCGTGACTTCCTCCATGATCTCGTCCTTGAGCAGGCTTATTAGCCGAAGGTAGACTATTCAGAGTTCTACTCTGAGAAATTTAAGGGTTTGGACTGCCACTGCGTTCATATCCAGGAGCAGACGGGTACCCATACATGCCTCCTGATGCCCCAGATCCCCGCGAGCTTGAATAGAATGCATGCCCTTCACCTGCTGAGAATCCCATCTCGAATCCCCCACCAGCTCTTGCATACTGGTTACTGTCATAGCTTGACGAAGAAGATGAAGAAGAACTGAAGTCTCCCATACTCGTTCTTCCCAAATTCCCAAACGAACTCGAAGCATTAGACAGAGCCTTTGCCACTTCCATCAGGATTTCCACATCTTCTTTGGTCTCGAGCTTCCAATCCAATGGGTTAGCCATGCCACCACTTTCTCTTTCCATTCCCCAACGATCCCTTGCTGACTTCCACTTTGTCTTTGTTCCCATGATCGTAATGATGGAACCAATCAAAGCTTGTCCCGTCTGGGTCGCATTCATGTAGATGGTGCTCAGGGTACTCTTGATCATGTCAGGTTCCGCATTGATGAGACACAACAGCTTCGTCATCCGTACAATCCCTGCCAGGTTCATGTTTCCACTCAGGAACTCCTTCTCGATATATCTGTTGCAGAACTGAAGTTCCTGGTGCTTGTCGGTAAACTTGTAGTATCCGAAGTCATGTCCCACCATGAGTCCCAGAACTTCAGCAATTGGCACGTTTACATCGCTCCTCATCTTTTTGAGTTCCTCGTGTCTCTTCCTCCACTTGTCCTTATCCTGAAACGACGTCCCTTGAGGAAACGTAACTGCAATGTTCAAGAGCTGAGTGACTGACGACAGGCTCGTGATGTCGTAGTTTTGACATAGTTCGATGAAACTTCCAATGAACATTCGAGCTTCCAAACATGAGTAGGCTCGTCCCTGTCCTTTTCTCTCAGAACAAACTTGTCCCTCTTTTGCAGAATTTCCGCCACCCTTTTGACTTTGTCACGTTCCAAGTTCACGTCACCACCACTATGCTCTGCTGACGTTTTGGTTCGCTTCGACGAGTTTGCAGCATCTGAATCCCTGTCTCTCTTTGGAGATTCGACGAGGCCTTTCCCGTAACGAGCATTCCCAGAACGATGCTCCTCTTGTTGCACTTTGATCTTCAGGTACAATGTCTCCCTGTCTGAAGCATCCTTGTGTGCATCCCTCATACACTGCAGCAGGCTGCCAAGCGCAACTACCAAATGTCGCAGACATAAAAGCCAAAGGATTTTTTCCCGAATCGCTCCTGTGTAATTAGAACCAATTTTGTCCTCTTTGGTAATTCCTGCTGTTGACCATTCCTTCTTCTTGTCCTCATCAGTTGGACTGGGTGGTGTGTCGTCTCCTCCACTTCCACCTTCACCTTCCATCTCTGCTTTGCTTCCTTCTTTCTCCTTCTCAGCCTTTTCTTTGTCTGCTTTTTCTTTTTCCATTTTTTCCTTTACCAGTTTTTCGGCTTCTGTTTCTGTTGCACTGGATCCAGCACCACCAGACGATGACGAAGACGAAGACGAAGACGAAGACGACGATGAAGACGAAGACGAAGACGAAGACGAAGACGAAGACGAAGACAGAGTAGGCGAATCCTCATCCGTTAGGTATTCCATCTCTATTGCTTCATCCAGATTTTTCATCATCTTGTGTCGGAACTCCATCCATCTTGCACACTTGATCCACAGTTTTGGGTCCCCGTTTCGACCAATACTTCTTGATTGCTTCCAAGTGAGTTCGGTTCTCCAACTTCATCTGAATCTCTTGATTGAATCCCAGAGGCAGTATGCTGTCAGATGCAGCTCGTTTCAGGTTCACATGCAGAGCGTTCATAGACCATTTTAGGTCGTTGAAAATTTGTTGCACTGCCTCCTTCCTTACCTTCGCGTCTATATTTTCGTTCAAAATGTTGTGCTCCCCTTTGAATCCGTCAGTCAAGAACGTCCACGGGTTCCCCATCCTTGTAACCTTGTTCAGTTTTTCGAACAACTTATCCTTTTCCACTTTTGTAGGAGCCTTCTGACACTCGTCGTAGATGTATTCCTCCACCGAGTGCCAGACCAACTCTGCTATCAGGAACAAGTCGTAGGTCAGCACGTTGTAGAAGCCAGACTTTCAAGACTTATCGGTAAGCTCATCCTCTTGAAATGATGCGATGATGACTTCTGCAGCTTTGAATGCACTGTCACCAGAAAGCCTTCGACGAAACTTGGAAGTGTCCTTGTTCTCATATCGGTATTGCATCTCGAATAAATCCACAAAGGTCTTAACTTGCAGCAGAATGGAGTCTGTAGTTTTGAATGTCTTGCGTTGCGCTGCCATATCTTCAAATTCTACCGACCTTGCGAAGTTTTCGTCCATCTCGGCTGCCCTGACACTGTCGTCGTCCGTGTCACGATCAATGAACTAGATGAACTAAAAGATGAGCTCATGTGAAAATCTTGAAAAACACCCGAGAATTTTGGTTTTCCTTGAGTGCTTCGGACGTGTCCAAAGTGTTTTCTGCTTCCCAGGATCTGAGTTTGAGACTTGCTGTCCAAAATAGACGTCCCAAGAAGAATGTCCCAACTTCCGCAATTCTTGTTCCGCGTTGAAATCAGGTTCCCCTTTTCGAATTTTTCGAAAAAAATTGTCAAACCCCGTATGTAGAAGAGCCTGTAACCGTAGGTGCAGGTTCTTTGTTAGCGACTTCAGTTGTGACGATATAGCCTTTAATGAAAACGTCCTCTGTTCTTCACTGTACCTTCCGTGTAAAAAGGGGCGGAGTAAAACAGAGAATTAACAACGATAGACCGGATGAGTTTCCTTAAATAGTGGCATTTCAAAGTGTTCAGGTATAAAAATATAGTCGTTATGATGGGCCAGTAAGACAAGTGCGGAGGTTTTTGTCCATTAAAACATTCCCAAAACTTATCACCAAAAATATATTTCTATGTATTGCTGTTGACGTTGAAGACAGCAAAAAAAAAAAGTTTTCAGTTTTTGTGTTAGATTTTCATTTTTGTGACAGTTTTTCATTTTTGTGACAAAAATTTAAATTTTCAAATTTAATGGTAACATTTTGCAAAAATTTACTATGTTTTGCGGACGAATATAGCAGTTAATTTGAAAATTTTAAAGCTACCAAAATCAAAATTCCAACCAAAACTGAAAATCTAACACAAAAACTAAAAACTGTATAAAAAAAGAATATTGCTTCAAACTTTTCAGGTTTATTATACAATGAAAAGTCAAATCATTTTTATAAGATAGAACTTTTTTAATACATATTAATAAAACTTTTTTATAAGATATTAATAGAACTTTTTATAACTGAGATAGAAATTTTTAATATATGTATAAGTTGAATGTGGATCCAAAGTGTGTTAACTTGAATGTCGACAATGATATGTTTATGTATATATATATATGTATGTGTACTATGATAATGAAGAGTTCAAGTAGTAGTTATGGTTTATTATAATAACTTAATAAAGTTACTTATGGCTTGAAAACGATCACCTAGGCACTGACTGACTCAGCGACTATACTCAAAAAACCTAAACTTAACTTGCAAGTGACCCTCACATTCAATTTCACCCTCTAAGCCATCGCTTTCCCGGGCCCGTAGATTCTGTTCACAGCAATGTCGCCGATTCAATAGCTTAGCCATGCCCGTTCGATCTACACCTCCAGCCCGTCTGGGGTGGGCGGCATTGGTGTCACGGTGACGGTCTGTCACCACTGCCACTTTACCATGTTTGGGTTTTCTAGCTGACTCTCTGAAGTGGAGACGAAGTCCGTTGTTTGGCGGGATTCAATTACTCTGTAAAGGGTTCTGTATTAAAGTACAGTTTGGAGTTGGTAAGTGATTTGACCGGGGACGCCTAGGAGACCGAGACGAATAAACCGACAGAGAGCTCCTCTGAGCAGTCCACGATCCTAAACATAAATTTTCACTAAAGCCTGCCATTTCAAGCCATCAGGTTAAGTACATAATTTAGTGCTAAAAGGACTGGAAGTAACTTACTTGCCTGATTGACAGGACAGAGGAGAGGGCGTGTGTGTTGTGTTGTGTTGTGTTGTGTGTGTGTGTGTGTGTGTGTATGCGTGTGTGTGTGTGTGTGTGTGTGTCTGCGTGCGTTTGGAGAGGAGGTGGAGGGAATGGCGGAGGACGAAGAAGACGAAAAGAAGAGACACAAGATCAGCCGAAGATAGAGAAACGAGAAAAGGGAGATTTTATCCCCTTGGTTCTTGCCTCCACTTGCAAAAGTCATGGTTCCCACAGTGAATTCAAGAAGGCACAAGCTGTTTCAGTTTTCGCGAGTGGTGTCTGTGTAGCCCACGATCTCGTCGTACCACTCCCAATGCGCGCCGCCGCTGCGCCATCCGCCCTGAGGTAGATAGATAGATAGATAGATAGATAGATAGATAGGTAGATAGATAGAGAATATATCTATCTATATTTGTAGAGAGAGAGAGAGAGAGAGAGAGAGAGAAGAGGCATAGGCATATATAGAAACAGACCTCCAGGGCGTCCAGGATTTTCTGGCTAGTGGTGCGGGCGGCCCGGGCAGCTATTAACACTG
>WBZZ01001527.1:150000-155000 GCA_019918135.1 Paulinella micropora
GCCCGAAAACTCGTAGACCTACCCATGAGACACACAGTGCATACATATACACGTATACACCTCCTCTCCTCTCCTCTCCTCTCCTCCCCTGTTACGGGCGCATCAGTTTGTTGGAGGTGGAGTGTATCTGGTACATGGCCTTGATGGCAGGTATGAAGGTGTAGGTAGGTAGATAGATAGGTAGGTAGGTAGGTAGGTAGGTAGGTAGGTAGGTAGATAGGCAAGTAGGCAGGCAGGCTAAGGCGCACCAGTTTGTTGGAGGTGGAGTGTATCTGGTTCATGGCCTTGGAGACGCGCGTGGTGCAGTTGGCGATCTCGCTCTAGCACACACCAGCACAGCAGCAGCAACACACAAATATGTCTCGGTCTTGTTCTTATATGTCCCTTTTCTTCTCGTCGCTTCCCTTTCGTCTCTTCTTCCTGTCTCTTCTCATCTCGTCTCGTCTGCCCCCCCCCTCTCTCTCTTCATTATCACGCACCAGAATCTCTTCCGGTGTTTGCCTGCTGGGAATCTCAACCTCCTCCTGACAAGAAGAGCACACACACAAGCCAACATACGCACATAAATGCCCAGCCCCCCCCCCCCACCGCAAAACCCGAGTAAAATCAACGAATTTTTGCGACTGTGCGAAAATTTTCCAAATTTTGTTCTAGTTTTGCGGTGTGGAAGTAGGGCGAAAATGGAAAGCTGACAAAAAATGCCAGGTAAAGAAGCTAAAGTGTGAAACGGGAGCGGAACAGGTGGTCATTTCCCGGGAAACCACCGCAAATATCGCAAACGTTTCGTTGCCTTCGCCTCCCGTCTCGCTTGTCGAAGTGTTTATGTAGGTATGCCTGTGTGGGACCTGTGGCTGTGCTTGGCGGCCTGAACGCGCTGAGTGCTGTGCTTCTTCTTCGTGCTGAGAGAGAGAGAGAGAGAGAGAGAGAGATAGATAGATAGATAGATAGATAGATAGATAGATAGATAGATAGATAGATAGGCTGAGTTCTATGTATGTACGAACGCGTATTAGAAGCGGGTTGGGGATGTGCCAACAACAAGTTGATCTCTCCATAAAATATCTCCTCCTGAGCTCATAAATGTCATATGAGGAAATTACATCGGAAAGCTCCATGAGACAGGACGACGTTGTGCGTGGGTCTGAGGTGACGTCAAGAAGCCAAAGTATGAAACGGAGAGAGAAAAGGAGTAATTTACTGCAAACCACCGCAAATATTGCAAAAGTTTCGCTGCCTTCGCCTCCCATCTTCCTTGTCATTTTGTTGTGTTTACCAGGGTGTTGCTATGGTAGTATCCATGATAAGACTTGCTAGTGCCATCTCGGATCAGCAAAACTTTCGCGATATTCGAGGTGACCCGTCTGATACTTTGGCTCGCCTCTCGTCTTGCTTGTCAATGTGTTGTGTTTACCAGGGGCTTGCTATGGTAGTACCAATACGATTTGGTAGTGGAGCCATCTCGGGTCACCACCGAGACCGTCTCCCGCCTCAGAGTGCCCTGCGTAGGTAAGACAAGCTATATCTTAATTAGTTAGTTAGTTTGCTACTTTGTAAGTTAGATAGTTGGTTAGATAGATAGTAAGTAGTTTGTCGATTTGCTAGTTAAGTGGTAGTTAGTCAGTATGCTAGTTAGTTAGTTAGTTAGCTAGTTAGTTGCTTAGTTGGTTAGTAAGATAGTTGGTAGTGGAGCCATCTCGGGTCACCACTGACACCGTCTCCCCCTCAGCGTGCCCTGCGTAGGTAAGACAAGCTAGATATTCAGTTAACTAGTAATAGAAAAATAACAATAGTAATAGTAGTAGTAGTTGGACCTGTGCGATATCGGTCACGGCATACAGGCGGTCAATAGGTGTAGTAGAAGTAGTAGTAGTAGAAGTAGAAAGAGTAGTAGTAGCAGCAACATTAGTAGTAGTAGTAGTAAAATAGTAGTAGTAGTAGTAGTAGTAGTAGTAGTAGTAGTAGTAGTAGTAGTAGTAGTAGTAATTGTAGTAGTAGTAGTGGTAGTCGTGGTAGTAGTAGTAGTAGTAGTAGTAGTAGTAGTAGTAGTAGTAGTAGTAGTAGTAGTAGTAGTAGTGGTAGTCGTGGTAGTAGTAGTAGTAGTAGTAGTAGTAGTAGTAGTAGTAATAGTAATAGTAATAGTAAAAGTAATAGTAATAGTAATAGTAATAGTAATAGTAATAATAATAATAATAATAATAATAATAATAATATTAATATTAATAATAATATTAATAATAATAACAATAATAATAATAATAATAATAATAATAATAATAATAATAATAATAATAGTGCTTCTCTGTCAATGGCTGATGCATTTCTGCACATGCGCCTCCATCGTCTCACCCGTGAGGGGAGTACGAAGAATTGACGATAAGCTCTAATGACACCCCCGCAAGGGCAGTTCCAACACTTCCAGACGGGCCGGTATGTTCAATGAAAATACTGGTCCAGAAATAGACCGGTATGTTCAATGAAAATACTGGTGGCACCGACGGGAATCGAACTGGCGACAGGGCCCAGATGGTAGAACTTGACCACTGGGCTATCACGGTGTCCATAATAATAATAATAATAATAATAATAATAATAATAATAATAATAATAGTGCTTCTCTGTCAATGGCTGATGCAAATCTGCACATGCGCCTCCATCGTCTCACCCGTGAGGGGAGTACGAAGAATTGACGATAGGCTCTAATGACACTCCCACACGGGCAGTTCCAACACTTCCAGACGGACCGGTATGTTCAATGAAAATACTGGTGGCACCGACGGGAATCGAACTGGCGACAGGGCCCAGATGGTAGAACTTGACCACTGGGCTATCACGGTGTCCATAATAATAATAATAATAATAATAATAATAATAATAATAATAATAATAATAATAATAATAATAATAATAATAATAATAATAGTGCTTCTCTGTCAATGGCTGATGCATTTCTGCACATGCGCCTCCATCGTCTCACCCGTGAGGGGAGTACGAAGAATTGACGATAAGCTCTAATGACACCCCCGCAAGGGCAGTTCCAACACTTCCAGACGGGCCGGTATGTTCAATGAAAATACTGGTCCAGACGGAGCGGTATGTTCAATGAAAATACTGGTGGCACCGACGGGAATCGAACTGGCGACAGGGCCCAGACGGTAGAACTTGACCACTGGGCTATCACGGTGTCCATAATAATAATAATAATAATAATAATAATAATAATAATAATAATAATAATAATAATAATAATAATAATAATAATAATAGTGCTTCTCTGTCAATGGCTGATGCAAATCTGCACATGCGCCTCCATCGTCTCACCCGTGAGGGGAGTACGAAGAATTGACGATAGGCTCTAATGACACCCCCGCAAGGGCAGTTCCAACACTTCCAGACGGACCGGTATGTTCAATGAAAATACTGGTCCAGACGGACCGGTATGTTCAATGAAAATACTGGTGGCACCGACGGGAATCGAACTGGCGACAGGGCCCAAATGGTAGAACTTGACCACTGGGCTATCACGGTGTCCAAATAATAATAATAATAATAATAATAATAATAATAATAGTGCTTCTCTGTCAATGGCTGATGCATTTCTGCACATGCGCCTCCATCGTCTCACCCGTGAGGGGAGTACGAAGAATTGACGATAGGCTGTAATGACACCCCCGCAAGGGCAGTTCCAACACTTCCAGACGGACCGGTATGTTCAATGAAAATACTGGTCCAGACGGACCGGTATGTTCAATGAAAATACTGGTGGCACCGACGGGAATCGAACTGGCGACAGGGCCCAGATGGTAGAACTTGACCACTGGGCTATCACGGTGTCCAAATAATAATAATAATAATAATAATAATAATAATAATAATAATAATAATAATAATAATGAAAATAATAATGATAATGATAATAATATGTATGTATCGTCTGCCAATTGCTGAGCCAAAAGGCCATGTGCATCCAGTCCTCCATTCCATAAGGAAAGTCTCCACACCAATCGGTGGAATAAAGGAAGTGACGGCATAGAACATTACTATAGGAGCTTTATACCAATCAGCCCATGGAAAGGGACAATAATAATAATAATAATGATAATAATAGTGCTTCTCTGTCAATGGCTGATGCATTTCTGCACATGCGCCTCCATCGTCTCACCCGTGAGGGGAGTACGAAGAATTGACGATAAGCTCTAATGACACCCCCGCAAGGGCAGTTCCAACACTTCCAGACGGGCCGGTATGTTCAATGAAAATACTGGTCCAGAAATAGACCGGTATGTTCAATGAAAATACTGGTGGCACCGACGGGAATCGAACTGGCGACAGGGCCCAGATGGTAGAACTTGACCACTGGGCTATCACGGTGTCCAAAATGATAATAATAATAATAATAATAATAATAATGATAATAATAATAATGATAATAATAATAATAATAATGATAATAATAATAATGATGATGATGATGATAATAATAATAATAATAATAATAATAATAATAATAATAATAATAATAATAATAATAATAATAATAATAATAGTGCTTCTCTGTCAATGGCTGATGCATTTCTGCACATGCGCCTCCATCGTCTCACCCGTGAGGGGAGTACGAAGAATTGACGATAAGCTCTAATGACACCCCCGCAAGGGCAGTTCCAACACTTCCAGACGGGCCGGTATGTTCAATGAAAATACTGGTCCAGACGGATCGTTACGTTCAATGAAAATACTGGTGGCACCGACGGGAATCGAACTGGCGACAGGGCCCAGATGGTAGAACTTGACCACTGGGCTATCACGGTGTCCATAATAATAATAATAATAATAATAATAATAATAACTAGGGGCTGCGCCAACACCTGAAAGAATGGTTTGCGGTGCGCGAATGCGCTTCGCGCACCCCCCGCCCCCTCGGGCTGGGGTTCCCGGGGGGAGGGCCCCCGGACCCCCCTTCCCCGTCGACAGGGTACGTTCAATTGCCGGAGGTACCAGCAGAA
>WBZZ01001527.1:160000-213187 GCA_019918135.1 Paulinella micropora
GAGGTGCGGTGTATTTCGAACACCATGCTATACCAATAGCACCACCTTTGCCTACGATTGAAGAGAAAAAAGAGATGAAAGAAAATTACAGAGACTTGTTGCGGTATGGTAATTATGATATCATAAGGGACGACAGCAAGGAACACGAACTAGGAATAAATGAAAGCAGATATGCGGTAAGGATTAACTGCAACTTCCGATCATTCACGATGCGCGATGTGATAAGATTTATTGAGATTGTGTTCAACGACTTTGTAAAACGACAAGCACCCGAAGATAAGGTTAGCCTAGGTATTGAGTTTGTTGATTACTATGGAAAAGTATCAACAGGCTTGCACAAAGTTAATCAAATCTCCGTTGAAAAAGTTTTAGAAAGATTGTCAGAAATATTTCAAAGCATCGAAAGTCTTTACATGGATGAGAACTGAATAAACTTTGATAAATTAAAATTTGTATTGAAATCTGTTAAAATGCAGACGGGCGGGACAAGGCTATATACAGAAAGAAAGGAGTAATCTGTATTACAAACAGAGATAACTTATGTTTAGCACGAGCAATCGTTGTAGTCAAAGCAAAAATTGAAAAACATCCAAAATTCAAGACAATACTAATGGGAAAAAGAAAGATACAGCAGGAAATGGCAGAGACTTTACACGATGAAGCAAAGGTCATTAAGGATGTGTGTGGAATACCAGAAATTAATACATTTGCTAATCACATTAAATACAATCTGGTTATTGTTGAATTTCCTGACAAAATCATTTATAAAACAGAACTACTTAATTCGAACGGAGAACGGCTGACTAACCTTTACATTCTAAAGACTGAAGGACATTACGATGCCATAACTAATATGAAGTCTATGATAGGAAAAAAGAATTTCTGTGAGTTATTTCTAAGAGGGTATATGGAAAGACACGTCTGTGAAGCAAAATGTAGTATCTGTGAAACCAACGGATGTAAGGGAATAAATGACAAGAGCCAGTGGGAAGAATGTGAGAAGTGTAATAGAAAGTTTCCAAACACTGACTGCTTTAATAATCACATGACGACAAACTGCGATGTTAAAGCGAAATGTAAATCGTGCGGTCTTAATTACAGAAAAAAGGATGAGCACAAATGCGCATATGCGAAATGCAGAAATTGCAAACTAGTGAAACTGCTTGAACACAAATGTGAAATAGTCCAAAAAGAAATCTTACCGCCGTCAGAACAATACATATTCTTTGAATTTGAAGCGACACAGGACACAGGCGAGCACATTGTTAATCATGCGGAAACCCAGTATTACGATGCAAAGGAACCGCCTATTATACATAAGGACATTCAAGATTTCTGTAATTGGGCTTTTGACACTAAACACAGCGGATTTACATTTATTGCACACAATGCCCGCGGTTATGATTGTCAGTTTATTCTCAAGTGGTTGGTTGATAATGGACAAACCATTTGTAATCTATGAAGGTGGTAAGATTATGATGATGACACTTAAGAAGTATCGGTTTATAGACAGCCTAAGTTTTCTTACGATGCCATTGTCAGACATTCCAAAGACATTCAGACTTACGGAACTTAAGAAAGGTTTCTTCCCGCACTTCTTCAATACGGCAAAAAATAGAAACTATGTAGGTGTAATGCCACATAAGAAACATTATGGTTACGACACGATGCGAGGAGATAAACGAAAAGAATTTCTTGAATGGTATGACGAACAAGTGAAAACACATAACCAATTTGATATGGCGAAGGAAATCGGTGAGTATTGTCATTCAGATGTTGATATACTGAGAAAGGGTTGTATAGATTTTAGAAACCAGTTTCTAGAGTTTGGTAATGACCCTTTTCAATATACAACTATTGCGAGTTGTGTTATGGCTTTGTATCGTGCTAAGTTTATGCCAGAGAATTCAATTGCGATATTGAAAGCGGAAAAGCAAAACAGGATGACTTCTAGGGCTTGTGTAGAATGGTTAGCATACAGAAGCAGGTTAGATAAAACTGATATTAAACACGCATTCAACGGAGGTGAAAAAATGTTTCAACTCGGGCGATCTCGTGTGTATGTAGATGGATGGGATGAGAAAAACAAAACCGCTTATGAGTTTTACGGGTGTCATTGGCACGGATGTGATAAGTGTTGGAATAGCAATGCTTTGAATGTGAAGAAGAATAAGACAATGGGCGAACTATACAAGGAAACAATGAAAAGAGAAAAACAACTTAACGAACAAGCAAAAGTAATAAGTGTCTGGGAGTGCGAATGGAGCCTGATGAAAACCAGTGAAAGACTGGCAGAGGATACAAACGAACGAATTACTGAACAAGAAGGACTAAACCCACGAGAGGCAATGTTTGGAGGTAGAGTGAATGCTTTGAAATTATATTGGAAATCACGACATGATAATGAGTATGCGAAATATATTGACATATGCTCACTTTATCCGACCGTGATGTATTACGACCTTTATCCAAGCGGGCACCATATAATTATTAGACCAAACAATGACTACGAAAGAAATGAAATGAAAAATAAAATTATAAACAGAGAATATTTCGGAGTGGCTAAGGTTAAGATGCTACCACCTAGATGCTTACTACACCCAGTCTTACCGAAGGCGGACAGAGGTAAGATGATGTATTACTTATGCGATAAGTGCGGAATGACTGAGCAACATGGAGAATGTAAGCACACAGATAAAGAACGAGCAATAACTGGTACATGGGCAACTCCAGAAATTTACAAGGCCTTAGACAAAGGGTATAAGTTGATAAAAGTATATGAAGTATGGCACTGGAAAGAACAAAGCAGTAGCTTATTCCAAGAATACATAAAGACATTCTTGAAAGTAAAACAAGAGTCCAGCGGATATCCCTCGGGATGTAATACGGAAGCAGAAAAACAAAATTACATAAACAGCATGGAAATCAAAATGGGTGTAAAGATGGATGAAAGCAAAATATTTAAAAACGAAGGACGGCGAGCAGTGGCTAAGTTGTGCTTGAACTCTTTATGGGGCAAGTTTGGACAGAAACAAAATAAAACACAGAATAAAATTATAAAGGATAAAGATACCTTATACAAACTATTGAACGATAAATCAGTGGATAATATAAATATTAACATAATTAACGACCAAATTGTAGAAGCCAGTTATGACTTACAACAGGATGCGGTGAGCGACCCGATTAAAACAAATATTGTGGTTGCTTTATTTACCACATGCCATGCGAGAATGAGACTTTACAATATGATGGACCAATTAGGTAATAGGATATTGTATCATGACACAGACAGCGTAATATATACAACTAACAAAGAAATTAATGAGGCAGATGTAGAGACAGGAGATTTACTGGGAGATTGGACTGATGAATTGAAAGGAGCAAAAATAAAAACCTTTGTTGGAGGCGGGCCGAAATGTTATGGATACTTATTAGATAATGGTAAAGCCAGTATGAAAGTAAAAGGATTTAGTATGAACTATGAAACAAAAAAAGCATTGAATTTACCAAATATGTTAAGTGTAATAAGTTGCGGGCTAGGTATTACGAACACTGAATTATTTGAGAATGGTAAAAATGAACTGGCTGAATTGTTGGAGACTGATGAAGAATTACGGATTGCAAAGCGAATTGAGAAATCTGGAAAAGTAGTTATAATAGAAAACAGCAAGATAACACGAGACAAACAAAAGAAAAAAATAACAAGCGAATACTTAGAAAAGATATTTAGTTTTACATATACGAAAGACAAGTTATCGGAATTGTAGAGAATGCGATTGAAACTAGACCTTTTGGATTTTTAAAAAAATAAAATATCAAATAATTAATTTTTTTCCATAAAATTTTTTTTGCCACTATATATAGACCAATGACCACCCTTACCAGATTATGTGAGAAGTTTGGACGACTTTCAATTGAGAAGAATAAGGAATTCCTTTCAGTAAGAGATGTTCAACAGATGATTGACGAAGAAATTAAGGCAATTGAAAAAAGTAGAGAAGGTAAGCCAAGGGATATTTTTCCATTTGGTAAATATAAAGGTAAGAAAATTCAAGATGTTGCAACTATTGATAAGCCATACCTTGAATGGGTTATGAAACAGCCATGGTTTGATAAATTTACAGACATTAAAAGTGAAGTAAAAAAATATTTACAATAAAAATTAATATTTATATTATATACAAATTATGTCGGACCTCAACACCAAACAAGACTACTTGAATGAAATTGAAAAATGGAACCTTGACGGCGAAATAAAAAAGCCGTCAATTAAATAGACTAAGCCTGACATTGTATCTTTCTATGAGCAATACAAGCCAAGGGACGACAATGTAAAAGTTTTTATTCCATTGGAGGCTACATTACAAAAAATGGTTGAGGAACCGAGCACTCCATTTAAGGCGACTGATTTAAAAGAGACTGGAATTACCGAAATCAAGGCTAATGTAGGAGAAGAGATAGCGACTGCTACATCAGTAGGTAATAAAGAGACTGCTATAGAATGTACAGAAGAAGGTTGTACATTAAGGAAAGCAAGCGATGTTATTCGTGTTGTAAAAGAAAGATACCAAAAAAATAAAATATCAAATCACTCACACATTCTTTTTTGCTACATCAATGATCCTCTATAAAGTTAGCAATAACATTAATATTACCATTTCCACCTGCCAACACAGCCTTTTGTGTGAATGTCAAAATATCGTTCGGGGTTAATTGAATATCGTAGGTTCTTAGATTAATTTGTTGAGTTGAGGCATTAACATAAATCTTAAAAATTGTTGTTCCGTTCGCAATCGCAATTGCTTTTGTGTCTGTATCTACAATTGAAGTTTTGGCATCAACATCAGCAAAACCCGCCCCTGTCAGTGTTCCGTTCAATACCATTCTGACAACATTAGCCTTAGTATCTTCATTAGTAATACTTATCAACGAAGGAAAGACATTTGAATTGTTGGTTAGGCTATTATTGAATAGTGCTTTATTCCTGATACTTAAAATGGGGCTTTCAGTTATATTACCTGCTTCACTACCTTCCGCCGTATTTGTAATACTTGTATTAATAGTGTTGGTGCCTTCAACAAACAAACTACAACTGGCTGTCTTCAGTCTTTGTATTCCAACTCCAACATTATTATTAATCATTCGTGCTGCAAATGGTAATGTAGTATTCCGCAGACTGACACCTGTGTTGTCATTTGCATACTTAATCGTATGGACTAACTGAAATTCACCTGTCTTCGGATTTTCAATAGCACCAAAACCTAAGTATTGAAATTGAATTTGAAATACATTTCCCTTTGTCCAGTCTAATACAGGCATATCTACTGTTCCGTCGCACGGGTCATCCCAGTACGCTTGATAAAATGCGTTTGGGGTTCCTCCTATACAATGTAGAATAATCATTCCTTCATCTCTAGTTTTTGTAAAAGTAGAAACCATTAGATAAATCGTTATCTCCGATACCTATCCACGAATAATAATCTTCGGTTTCGTCTGTTGTCCATAAAGCAGTGAAGCGGGCTACAACACCCATACCAGTGCGATATTTTATTTTTCTTTTGCTTATCATACTAGCATCAGCGGTAGCATTAGCAGTCGTTTTTAATTCCGCCATATTATTCAGAAATGAAACACTCGCATTTGTCTGAGTTAATGTCCATATTCGTGTATTAATGGTATATGGAAAGATTTCCTGTAATACCGGTGTTAAGGAACTGGTTAGGGTTTCACCAAAAGCGGTCTTCATACTTGGTCCTAAATGTCCATCAAGCCCTACTTTGACATTTACGAAATCTCCGTCTGAATTTTGTGCGATTAAATTTCTCTGGTGAGACATCTCTTGTATATAAACAAAAAAATATTTTTTATTTTCTTTTTTATGTTTCTTTTTTAACTCATCATAATTTCAATTCTCTTAACAACAATAGTCCTCTGAAGAATAGCATAAGTATAATAATTCAATTGCTTCGCACCAGTCGCACTCCATTCATATCGTCGTTCGGTATCCAAAGACAGACCTGCCACTTCATAACCCTCTTCTTCTCTCTTGTCATAAAGCGGGCGGTTGTGATCCCAGAAATCAACATGGTACCAGTTATATTTATACACATTAGAGTTCAAAATAGCGGAGCCCTTAAGTTTTTCCTTCAAAAGCATATAGTCTTCATCGCGGGAGCAAGTAATATCAAACTGCTGAATTCTATTTCTATCCAAAGTAGTATAATAAACAGTAATCTTATCTTGTGCTCGGTTATCGCAATCAAATGCGGTGTTTGAAGTTTCAGTATTATTAAAAGCGCTCGTGTAAATTCGGCGAATTCTCTCACCCTGCGAGCGGTTCATCTTCAAAACAAATGACTGAGTTCCCGCCGCGAGATTAGTTTTCCAAGAGATAGGGTATTCAGTCTTAAACGAAAATCCTTCACCAGCAATCTTTTGTTGAACACCCAAGATAACATTCGGGTCGGTTTCAACAGCGAGAAATAAGTTAAGGTTGGTAATATTTGCGGATTGTGCGGTGGCAGTCGCCCCTGCTGCAACACTCAAGGCATCAGTTCCATAAAATGCGGTTTTCTGTGTTCCCTCCCACACAATCCTCAGATCAAGAATTTCATTAAAGCCGATAGTCTTATCAATTTCAAAAATGGTTCCAAAAAGCATGCCTAGAGGAATAGACACATTGATAACGGGAGTAGCCTTATTATCAGTTCCACCTTCAAAATACTTCGCCTCCTCATAAGCAACATTTACAACAGATGGGGCACCCGTTCCATTCGCAATAAGTGCGTCATTATGACGGCGGGCAGTGATAGGTGGCTGTGCTACATAATTTAGAATTCTAGTTTCAAGGGTTGTAAGCATTTCGTTTACACGAGCGAGAATGTTGGCTGATTGGTCTGCCGCCTTTGTATCACCAATGGCGGTGAAAGCAGTCTTACCATCATCAAGTTGAAAAGCGTAAGCATCATCAATTGCTCCTCTAGCAGCAGGCGATGCTTGAATTTCATTCGGTGCATTACACTTTTGAAGCATGGACCCATAACCAGACCCAGCCCCATGGTTATCCAAAGCCATAAATCTATCGTAAGAAATCTCTGGCTTCCAAATCATCTTAGTATAATTTCCCACATGTTGAAGATTACACAAATATTGACCACTTCGGCTTCGTAGTTCAATCGTCTTAATCATCGGCAGGCAGTCCATAGGAATTCGGTTATACCTTCCAGCACCGCCACCCGCATCTGGTGTGTAGGTAAATCGCAACACAGACCTCGCAAGGTTCAAGCCTTTAACAAATTGAAAAATGAAGTAAATAAATTAAAATAATTAGTTTCACGATAAACCAGTAATGTCATAACGATACCTAAACCATTAAGATTTATTGCTTGGTCGTTTTCGTCCGTCAAGTAAAACCTGAATACATTATTTGAACTTGCGGATAAGTTTTCCCGTATTCGCTTCCAGAGCCATCATAGATGACAGACCCAAAAGGAATTTCGTTGGCTGTATATATTTCTTGTAGCACATGATTATCTCCTTCATTCACTAAATCCGATTGAAGATACAGAGTTTTTTCACCAGTTAAAATAATTACATTAGGCGATTTAATAAAATCATTAGCAAAGAAATATGTTGAATTTCTATCAAAACCCATTACCTCGTGAATACGTGTATCAGCATCAAATATAAACCGCGGTTGAATACCTCCGTTATTTGAAACACTGAATGTTAATTTACCATCCTCGGGGTCTGTGTTGGTATTATTACTGGATACCACATAAGTATAATTATTTGGGCTGTCTGCGGTTAGCACCTCAGACAACTTATTTTTTAAGTTGTTCATTGTGTAGTTACCCTCAGGTATTGTAATTAAAGCCTCATACCCGTCTTCGGATAATGTAAATGTATTGTATGGTGAAGCCACAGAGTAATACGATTTCGGCACATAAATATGAAGAATTTTACAATGTGTGGGATTGTCTAGCCCCTTCATATTGACTTCGTGTGTAAAGTCGCTGTCTGTTCCCGTTATTCTATTTTTACTATTTATGTAATAGATACCAGAACTTCTTCCTCCCTTGTACTCCATTGATATTTTAGAATTGCGTTTCGTGCTCCGCACTCTCTCTTATTCTAAAACATCGTTTTTTCTTTTTCAAAAAAAATTAATGCTTATTGTAATCCTTAAAAGTGCGTAGCCCCCGATGTTTGTTGAAGACGTAGTCTGAAACAAATATCATTTACAAAAAGGTGTCAAATCCATAACCATTCTGTGCTTTTAACTTTTCTGCTTTGCTTTCTTTTAAATCTGTATAACCACTGGCAAATTTGAATTCAATACCTTTCGCTCTTTCCATTAGAAACCTCATACTATGCCAACCACATGTGTCTGATGTGTCTGATTGTTGCTTTACTTGATTGACCTTCATTAATAAATAACTATCGGGGTGGCTTTGGTCAATTAGTCTTTTCATTTGTTGTTGAAAGTCTTCCGTCGGCTCGTAAAGTGCTAAAGGGTCATACACTTCAACACTCCTGTCTTTATCCAGACTTACCCATATAGCAATCCAATGAGACCCCGCTTGTTTGTGATTGTCCAAATTCATAATAAATCCGTATCGCTTTCTTTTTTCTGGATTTAGTTTGTAGATTTCATCACTTGCTATCGCTCCGAGATACCATCCATATTTTTTCATTATGTTGTCTATTTCATTAGTCATTAGTCCCCGCCCCTTACCCTCTTGCTGTGGTTGCTCTTGCTGTGGCTCTGGCTCTGGTTGTTGTGGCTCTGGCTCTGGTTGCTGTGGCTCTGGCTCTGGTTGCTGTGGCTCAGGCTGTGGCTCTGGTTGCTGTGGTTGCTGTGGCGTCTCCGCGACGCTCGGGGGTATGGTTGTCTGCTCTGGCAGTGGTTGCTGTGGCTCTGGTTGTGGCTCTGGTTGTTGCTCATTTCTATATTTATTTATAAGAGCATTAACATAATCTTTTTTTCTCATTGAATGTGTCCATTCTTTTCTTGATAGATACTTTTTAATGTTTTTTACGGAAAACACTTTATTAATCAAATCTTCTAAACCAGTTCCCGTTTGTAAGCCCAAATATTCTGCTAGTTTATTTTTTACTTCGTCCTTATTTTGTCCAACATCTATTTTATGTTCTACAATTTTGTCTATTATCCATGATGCCCTTTGGTTCCAACCTTTAACATCGTGGCCTTCATGTTTAAGTTTTTCCCTTAGTGCTTCACCAAGAATTTTAATAGTCAGTTTTTTTTCAACATTACTATTTGACAATCCATTCTTCAACATTAATCTGTATTTAGCCTCCTCTAGTTTGTTTCCTATATTTTTATTTAATGCTTCTTGTGCTCCTAGCGATTTTTTCATTTGGTCTATTGTCAGTTTTTGTTCTTGAAATTGTTTTATGCTTTCTGCTATACTTTGTATTTTGCTAGGAACCCAATTATCTATATCTGCTTGAGTAAAAACTCCAGAATCTACGATTAATTTTTTTTAGTCTTCAAATTCTTTATTTGGCTTAACTTTTACCTCTGGCTGTGCCTGTTGTTCTTGTGGTTGCCCCTGCTGTGGTGGCATAATATATTGATATTGTGGTGGCGGTGGTAATGCTTGTATCCTATTTTTTCTATCTTCTTCATATTTTACATCATCTATGAGTTTTTGCTCCCTTCTTAGTTCTCTGGCTTTTTGTTCTTGTCGTTCCTTGATATCGGATAGTTCATTGCGGTGTATCCTTGCTAACTCATCCTGCCTTTCCTTAGCATCTGCTATGTCTTTTCTTTCTTGCCTCTTCTTTCCTTCTTCAGCATCAACTCGTGCTTTTTTCTCTTTTTGATCAATCTCATCAATCTTTTCGTATTTCTCCTTTCTGAGTTTGTCTAAGTGGTCATTAATGGCGGTTCTAGTATTTTGCTCAATCTCTGAAAGGCTCTGGACTTTTCTTAAGTCTTCTTTTCGCTTAGGTGCTCGCTTTGATTTTGGTCTGCTTAAGTATTTCATAAAAAGTTTAACAATTTGAAGTGTGCTCATATCATTTGTCTTTTTACCGAAATTAAGATAATATTTTTTACCCTTCTGGATAATGTACGGCTTCCCGCTTTTATTTCTATAAACCCGCGGTGGACGGACTTTCGCCCTTTTAACATTTTTAGTCTTAGCGATCCCCATTATATAAACAAAAAATATTTCCGCATAATTTCAGAACAAAACATCTTTAAAATTAGACACAGCACATGTGTTGTGTCATTTGTCCGCAAGCGGACTAAAATTTAAGGGCACCTCGTCCTCTCTGCTTACCATACCCCAGTCTTTATGCTACAGCACCAACACTACCAGCGTAAGGTACCCCGACACTACTTAATGCTCCCGCAGTCCTAGAGATTAACTTATTATTGCGAAGAAATTTATCAACAGCCATTGCGGTTTTGCACACTTTTTGCCAGTTAATTTTACCGCCAGCCTGCCCCTTACCCTTCTTCCGTCCAGTTTTCTTTTTACCTCCAGCCATGTTGGTGCTTGAGTTAATAGTTCGTTTGCCGATTGTTGGAATGACTTCAACACGAGTTGTTTTTACTACCATAAAAGATAGATGATTATATAATACAGAAAAAATAATTAATTCCAAATTTTTATTCATTTTAATCTGAAATTGAAGTTTTTTCTTAACTCATCATCAACACTTGAAACATAAAGAAAATTAAATCTCTCCTTTGTTGCTTCGTGATGCTTTTTAAGAAAGTAATCAAAGTCAAAAGATAAGTCTAAGTGTTTATACACGAGTTCCATTTTATCCTGAGACTGGGCTGGAAAGATTAATAGATAATCTAACTGCTTAATGGCTTCTGGCCGTAGGTCGTTCAAATACTGGCTTGACATAATCACCTTTGATTTATAGTGTCTGTTCTTTTTTAACAAATCACTTACGGACTTGTCTCTTAATCCACTCCCTAAATCATCCAAAACAAAAACAACCTCTAGAGAAATATACTTGCTGGGTCGTTCTTTTGGTGTCTCTGCGGTGCTCTGTTTCTTTTCTTTTCCGAAATAAAGAAATTGTGGTTTCTCTATTTCTTCTTTGTCCTGTTTTACTTCTCCTTCGTGTTGCTCGTCATGTCTGTTCAGTTTGTCTAACTCATAATCAATGACATTTACACCATCTGATTTAAGAAAGGTATATATTGCCATCGGGTTTCCCCTGTTCTTAAAGTGCTTAACCATTGCTTTATAAATGTAGTCCTTGTGTATCGTTGAAGCAATAATTACAATACGGGTTTTTCTGTCTGTCGTCCGTTTCAGTATTTCAAAGAGTGCTGTTGTTTTCCCGCTCTTCTTACGGGCAAGTAGAAATATGTTGGCATACGGCTCATTAAATAATTTATAACCTTTCGCCTGTTTATTTCCATCACCCTCTTGTTTTACTGGCTTCACCTTGACATTATTGATTTTAAGCATCGTATGTTCTAAGCCAAAAATAGTTATGAATTGTTGCTACGCAACGAATTCGTTGTGAATAAAATTCACAACATTGTGAGTAGGTTTCACCTACCCTACGAATTCCAAACACACAACAATTCGGCCCGCTAAATTTCCTGTATCAATATTTCCGCTGTCAGTTTCAAGGACTTTAAATGTATATTGTCCGTCAGTCCATCCTACAACACCCAAATTATAACCGAGATTTGAAATGTTTGCTGTGGTGCTATCCGCAAATGTTCCAATAATTCCAATTCTGTCCATATAAAGAATTCTGGTTTTGGTTTCGGTCTGGTCGTTCATATAGTGGATAAATTTTACATTCATTTTGGTGGGTGTGAATGACATTTGAATATTTTTATTAAATGTTTTGCTTCCTCCAGCAAAATCATTGATCAGAAAAATAATCTTTTGGTATTTGAACTCGCTCATAAAGTATATAATATATAATATATAAAAATGTTTTTAATATTATTGTTTGTATGCTCGGCTATTTCGCGGACTATGTGTGATTTTTTCATTTTAAATAGAGACTTCAAATAGAAAAAGGAAAATTGTGTTCATTGTATTCAATCTGGACTAAATACAAATTTTACATGTGTCTATATCAATAACGGCTTAAACGATTGTCGGTCATTTAGCGATGCTGTTTCTTTAATCTGCGCGGGTGATAGTTCTTGGTATAAAGTGGCTTTATATGAATGTTATTCTATTTAAACATAACCATAATAAAACCATATAAAACCATAATGCCAGACTACAAAGAAGGAAAATTTTATGCTATTCGATCATACCAGACCGACCAAATATATATTGGTTCTACTACACAAACATTAGCCCAACGACTTGTCGACCACAGAAGAACCTACAAACGATACATAAATGGTAAATATCATTATAATACTAGTTTTGATATAATTCAACATAATGATAATTATATTGAATTACTTGAACAATACCCGTGCGAACATTTAGACCAACTGAGAAAGCGAGAAGGAGAAACAATAAGACAAACTGAAAATTGCGTCAATAAAAAAATAGAATGTAGACCTCATAAAGAATGGCGGGAACTAAATAAAGAACAATTATCACAAAAAAAGAAGGATTGGTATGAAAAAAATAAGGAGCGAATAACACAAAAAAAGAAAGAATACTATGTAGAAAACCAAGAACAAATATTACAAAAAAAGAAAAAATATAGAGAAGAAAATAAAGAAAAATTATCACAATTACAGAAAAAATACAGACAAAAAAACAAGATGCTTGGTTTATCAGTGTTCGGTATTTAATTTACTTTTTGGATGAAGAAGGGCTAGGAAGCACAATCCCTATTAATAAACTTATAAGCCCGACATAAATGTTTCCAGTTTCACAAATGACATTAGGGTCAGATAACCTCACGATGCAAAGGGTTATAATGGCAATAATGATACCCATTTGAAATAAGTATTTAATAAGTCGGCTGTCGGTCGGTCTGTTTTTTATACAACAACAATTCCAGTTATCTTCCAATTCGTGCTCTATTTTTTTTTCCTCAGTCTTTAGTTCTACTTCAAGAACACGAGACTTTAATTCTGGAGTTAGTTCGCCATCCATATCCATAATAGGTGGTGGTCTATGAAGTCTAGTTGTATTATTTGACATTTTCTCTAATTTCTTGTAGTATATTCATAAGATTTTTATTTTCTTTTTCTAAATTAACTACCTTTTCCGCCATGTGTTGAAAAGCACTGACAAATATTGGTATGAAGTCCGTGTATGTTATACCTTCAAGGTAGCCATCTCCATCGTCCGCTTTTATTCCGCTTCAGATACAAATTCAGGAAATATTTTTTTAACTTCATCAGCAATAAATCCGTGGTTCTTTTGTTCTTTCTTTTCGTCTGCTTTCAAATAATATGAACAGCAATTTATTTTCATTAGTTTCTCACAACAATCCCCGCAGTCTAATGTTTTAATATCTGATTTTAGCCTCCTGTCCGATGAGTTTGTCCAAGCACCATTGAGAGGAACATAGTTATAACTTCCAGAAGGCTCGCTTGAAGAGTTTGAAGTAGTCCAAGCATGAACCAAACCAGTTGAACCACAAACTACTCCATAATTCGTATATCCACCCGATTTCAAAAATATTTGTGGGTCATTAGTCTAAGCAGGTCTTTGTCTTAGTGTTAAAAATCCGCTTGATGTTGTTGGAAGAGTTAATGTTGTTGTTGATATACCAGCATTTGCCGTTACTAATCCACTCGCAGTTTATGTTGTTGTTGATATCCCCACACTAGCCGTTATTAACCCTTTTGTCCATAAAGTCCCGTTTGCCCCGTTTAATGACATTAACAATTGTTCGGACGAGTTCTCCCATATAAATCCATCGGTTGAAACATTACTTACCCTAAATCTAACGGCGAAAGAAGTGAAATCGTTGCCTGCAACCGCAGACCCTCCTGCTAGACTTCTCGTATTTGTGTTTCCTCCATTTGATGCCATATAAATACCATAATTTGTATTGCCAGTGTCCCACAAAAATATTCCTCTTGTATTACCACCATTTGTATTTCCTTGTATAACTATGCTAGAACCTCCATTTGCATTTAATAATCCGCTCGCCGTGAGTGTTGTTGTAGTCATGCCAGCAGTTGCCGTTAATGTAGTTCCCGTTATTGTTCCGCCATTTGTTATATTGTTTGAGTTCATATCTAAGGCACCATAAAACCGCATACCGCCAGCATTGTTAAAACGGACAATGTCAGACGAAGCACTTTTATTATCCAAAAGTTTTGAAATATAAAGTCCCGCCCCTTTTACATCAGATGCTACATTCGTAAATACATAACCTCGTTGGTTCGCTGTTCCACTTGTAGTATTTAAATAAGAAATATTGGTAATCACCTGATGTCTGTGAAAAGAATATATCTCCTCCATTTTGGTTTAATATCCTCGCACCATTATATGTTATATTTCCGCCATTAGTGATAGTTTGATTATTAAAATCGGCATTGTTTGTTAAAGTTAGATATTTTATCGTAGTGCTCGCCCCATTAAATGTTTTACTTCCTGTTATGGTTTGGTCTGTTGATAGTTTTACATTTTGCCCGTCCAATGTATCCGCATACCCTTTTGTCGCTCCGTCCGTCGCTAATGTCGGAGTTCCAAGGTTGGCTATTTTGCTACTATTACAATCTAACCCCGAAGCATTTACCCAACCGACGATTGCCCCATCAATAATAAAACTTATTTTTTCGCAGAAATTTCACAGTTGTAATATGTTGCAGTTTTCATATCCAAACTAGCAATTGACCCGATATTACTGGTAGAATTGAAAACGATGAATGTGCCCTTTGTTGTTGAATTGATTGAATTTCCCGTTATTTCAACACCACTGCTATATGTCTTAATTCCTGCTATGGTTGGTTTCCTGTTAGTTTCACATTTTGCCCGTCTAATGTATCCACATAACTTTTATTTGCTCCGTCCGTTGTTGCTGATGGTGCGGCTGAGTTTGTTATTTTGTTGTTATTCAAAGATAGTGTAGTGCCAGTTGCGGCTATAATTAAAGTATTACCCGAATATAATTCAACATACGAACCCGTTATTTGAATCGGATACCAAGTCGCTGTTGCTGTTTTTTGTGCGGCAATCATTCCTATTTTTGTATCAAAGGCTATGCCAATAAAAGTAGTAGGATTGGACGAACCACTTACTTCTAAAGTTGATGTAAATTTTTTCAGTGGAGTAATACAGAGCACTTGGCTGAACCCTTTTCCAGGTGGCTTCAGCGGACCTGGCTTGCGCACGAGCTTGGCCAATTCGCGGCGGCCGCGAAGAAGATACTAGCGCGTTGTGTTTAAAAAAGAGGGCGGGGAGGGAGGAGAGAGGCTGTAGATTCCTCGCAGGGGCTCTGGGCAGAGTATGACTTGTAGCCAAAACAGGACAAAGTCGTAGCTCGCGTTGTTCTCAGCAAACAGGCCCTTCCCCGAGAACCGCACTACTAGCTGTCCGGCGGCGCTGTTAGCTTTGTTCTCGCAACGTAGGGAGCAGTAACCCCGATCCAGCAGTTTTTGAGAGGGGGTAATTCCCGCGGGCAAGACGTAGGCCAGCCCTTCCAGACTTTGCGCTAGTGTCTGCAGCCAGTGAACCTTGTGCAAACCTTGTGCAAAAAACGAGTCATACCAGCGTGCTAGGGCGCTGGCTAAGCTGCCCAGTAGGATCTCGGCCAGTTCGGGTAGTGGGAGCTCGCCAGCGGCAGTAGTAGTAGTAGTGGTACATGGCGTGGCTAGGCGACCGGAGGTGTGCTCTCGCAGTTGTAAGAGTAGACCCGCCACTCTCCGCCGCACGACTCGTTGCGCAGAGCGAGCAAAGTTGTGGACAAGAAAGGCGTCTGGCGGGGAGTGGTTGGGCGGAAGCCCATAGGCTGTGACAAAGAGCACCCAGGCATTAGCAAACGCGACCAAGAGCCTAGCACTGGAGTTCAGGCCTAGGATCTGCTTGCTCTGGTCGATGTTGTCCAAGTCCATTTGCACCAGTCTAGTTGAGAGGCAGCCATTAAACAAGACTGTTTGTTTGTCGTAGTTAATTACAAAACTTTCGGGCCCCAATGTCAGGCACAGACACGTGTGCTTTTGGAGATAGTCCAGCACTCGTTCGCAGCTCTGGCTGTATTGTTGGAGCACCCAAGGGAGGTCCGCGTCCAGGCCTGGGCGGAACATCAAGGGCAGGGTCGGGCCTACGTACTGTTGAACCAAGAGTGAGGGTGAATTTATGTCTCGCAGGACCTTACTGTCCTGTGAGGCACAGAGTAGGTCGAGTGGCGCGGGCGTGCTTAGCTCGAGGTAATCTCTGTACAGCAAGAGAGCCTGCGCCAAAGCCTCCGACAGCCCTTCGTTTTTTCGGTACACCAACCTGGCCCCACCTAACACCGACTCCCATGGGTCCACGAGCCGGCGTTGGCAGTACACCGCAGGCTGCAGCTGCGCAGCCCCCGCCTGGTCGTGCTGGGTGGGGAGAAGCTGGCTAGTGCAGCAGTTTAGATTGTCAGCCTGTTCCCTGGTGTGAATCCAATTACAGCAGCCACGAAGCTTAGAAACCAAGTAGGTGGCAGCTTCGCGGGACCTTGTTACCGGAGGGCTGGTGGAGGTGTCGCCCAGCTCTTTCGCTGGCCCCGCCTGCTGCCAGAGCTCGACTAATCCATCTGCCAGTACTGGCCAACAAAAACTCATTGCGCAGTCCAAGGAGTGCTCTCTTTTCTCTTATTTTGGGGAAGGAGGGGGAGGGAGGGGGGGGGGGGGAGGGAGGGGGAGAGAGAGGGGGGAGAGGGAGGGGGAGAGGGAGGGGGGAGAGGAGGGCGGGGGAAAAGGCAAGAAGCGAGCGGGGGGACAGAGAGGGGGGAAGAGCTTATCTCGCCCCTCTTGCTTTCTCCCCCTCTCCCCTCTTGAAGAGAAGGGGAAGCACACAAATTTACAAGGCAGGAAAGGGAGTGAGAGGGGAGGGGAAGGGTTTTTGCAAGAGTGGACACGGTTTAGGGCAGTCTTTGCAAAATGCAGGCGGACGCAGCTGCGATAGCGGCTATCATACGTGAACAAGAAAAAACAGACGCAGACCTAGCAGCGCTGCCAGCCCCCCGGGCTCTTGCAACGGTGAAAGAATCAGGGTCTTTGGCGCTAGCATTTCTGGAAGAAGAATTCAAGCTCAACCGCGGGGCGGTAGAAAGCTTGCGCTATTTTGTGTTGTACGCAGCACCCAAACAGGTGGCCAAGCTGTCGGCGCAGTGCGGTTGCGACAGGTGGATACACAGGAGTTTGAGCGTCTGCGCAAAAAAAGAAATCAAGGCAGTGCGCTACGTAATGCGTTGGGTCCCTGGCTAGAGGCCCAGCCCGAGGGCGGCGCGAGGCTGTGTGTGCCCAGGTTAGTAACAATCCCCCCTCGCATGACGACGACTGACTCGGGGAAGCGCTACGTACTAAAGCTGGGCGTCGAGTTCGCTGGTTTCGAGGACCCCAGTGGGTGTTTGGAACAGGTGTGCGAAATGGGTGGGACGTGGTCGGCAGGTCTGCTGGCGCGGGTGAGCTGGTCTCTGTTCGAGTGCCAGGGCGCAGGCCGCGCCCTGACTGAAGTGCCGGCTGCGCCGGGCGAGTTGTTTCCACCCCCGGAAGTAATTCGGCTGTTGTCGCTGCCTTGGCCAATAAACCTACCACCCCCCAGCGCGCTGAGGAGCTGGGCCGAGAGCGAGCGCTGGCTGCGTCTGCACGCGGGCGACCACTTGCAACGCACGCTGGCGGGGATGGAAATAGGTTCGTGGGTGCCGTTCGTTCTGCTGGACGGCGTGTGTTGGGCGCTGGAGGGGCGCGAGATTCCCCCCTTGGATCATGCGTTAATCCGTCAATGGGATAGGCGGAACAATGCCATCAGCGGGCTTGCCCCAGATACGTCCCTCTGTCGTACTTCCCAGTTGGGGCAGCAGCCAGGCCAAGTAGTTCGAGAAGTTTACAAGCTTTGTGCGGGGGCTAGCACACCTGGGGGGACTAGGAGGCGAGCCGTGGCGTGGCGTACGGGGCAAGCCGACAAGACTGAAAGAACCAAGGCCAGCGGTCCGGGGGGCGCTGACTGTCCGTTGGCACCAGCTGAGCAGCGCGCTGGGGGCCGGCGACAGCAGCCCCCAGAAAAACGGGCACGGGCTGCTCCCAAAAGGGGAACGGCCGGGTGTGGAGCCAAAAAAACCAAAAAGAAGCAAGAGAAGAAGAAACTGGACGAGGAGGAGGAGGAGGACGAGGCCCCACGGGAAGAAGGGGAAGAAGAAGAAGGAAAAGAAGTAGAAGAGGAGGACAATGACCACGAGATCGAGCTAGAAGAAGAGGAGGAAGATGGGGATCTGGCCGAAGCAGAGGCGGAAGAAAAAGAGGCGGAAGAAGAAGAGGCGGAAGAAGAAGAGGAGGCAGAAGAAGAGGAGGCAGAAGAAGAGGAGGCAGAAGAAGAAGAAGAAGAAAGCGTAGAGAAGGAGGACGAGTTACTGGGAGGAGGAGCGGCTAAACAGACAACGGCGGAGTACCACGTCGCAAACATGCGCAATCAGGAGGGTGCTGTGATCCGATTCGGAACAAAGCGACAGCGCCGCCTGCTGCTGTACCCCTGCGTCGGGGATAAACAGCAAGGCAACGAAGCAGGCAGTGATCTGACGCTGGCGCAGGATTTCGGGAATGTGGAAAACAAACCGCCGCGTGATTTTGCCGCGGATTGGACGAAGCACGCACTAGAGTGGCGCTGCCCGCGTACTACCTCCGCGGCGCTCCCTCGCGAGTGTGCAGCTCAGTTTGTCCGGGCGCAGGTTAAGAACGACTCGGCCCAGCCCGTCCTCAGCGCTCGGGTCTTTGTCGGGCAACCCCTGCGACCTGCCTATGGTTTTGCTCTGGCGTGCGCTGGGTGTGGATTCTTGGGCCAGGCTGCGGCAGTTGGTGGTGCGCGGGGACGACCCGGCGGTCGAGGCGCTGTACGTCGACCTGTTGGAGCGTTCCTGGCAGCTCAATGAGGGCGTGCGCACGCGTCGTCAGGCACTTTTTCGTTTGGGACAGCTATGGCTTCTGCGCAGTAAGGAGGCCAGCGTCGAGGAGATCGAACGGCAGGGCTTGTGGTGGCTGCGGCAGCGGTACCTGTTGCACATCTTTCCAGGGGAACGACCGTGGCTCGCACAATACTTGCGGCGGCAGGCTCAGGCGACGGTTGCCAGGGGGCTGCCGGGGGTGTTAGGCAGCCAGGGGGTCCCACGGCAGGCAGGTTTGTCGGACCCGCTGGCCCTGCATAACAGAGCGGTGCTGACACTGGCCCAGCTTTACGCCCACAACCTAAAGCGCGCGATGAACAAGGAAAGGGTTTGCCTGCAATCCCGCTTGGCTTCCTGGGCGGGACTGGCGGTGTGCGTTCCTCCCGCGCACTTGTTTGACTCGCGCCAGCTTAGTCGAACTTTTCAAGAGTTCACCTCGCCCAGGGACAGGCCCGTGGCAGGGGCCGCCCCCGTGGCCCCTGGCACGGGCGAGGACGGGCAACCACTGCAGCGCGTACTGCAACAATTCCGGGGGAACCTGGCCAAGAAGTACTCGCTGGCCAGGCGCGTGTGCCAGATGGTGCCCAACGGCCAGGGAATGATCTCGGACCAGCGCTTCGATATATCACAGATGGGCTTCCTGGACCCCTGCGAAACCAGCAAGTCCAGCAAGTCGTGCTACGATAAGCGTCTGGCACTCTTCACTACCATTGTGCCCGAGCTGCCGCCTGAGTGGTCGGGCGCACTGGAAGACTGGCTCGTGCTGCGCTGTGCGCCGTGCCGTGCCTCCGCGGATCTCCTGGGGTCGGGAGCGTATGCGGTGGAGTGTTTCGGGCGTTTGATTGGGTTCGTACTGGGGGGGGCGGAGGCTGCGGAGGTGCTGGCACTGCGACACCTGGGGGTCTTGCTCGACCATACAGAACGCCGCCTGCTCATCCACGTTCACTCCGGCCGCCTGGCCGCCCCCGTGTTGCACGTGGACCGAGAACGGGTGGTACTGCCCACTCTGGTACGGCGGGCCTGGGGTTTGAAGCGCCTGCGTGCTCTCTGCGGACTCCCCCTCGCGCCCACGCCAGGCCTGTCCTACGAAATCAGCAACTGTGCACGCGTCGCTACCTCCGAGGACCTCGCTTGCTGGCGCGCGCTGCGCGAGGCCGGGGTGCTCGCCTGGCTCTCCGTCCAAGAAGCCGCCTGCCAGCTCGGCTGCGAGAGCCTAGCCAAGCTCGCCAGCCAGCCCGCTAAAGCGGGCTGGAAGGAGGGCGGGGGGAGTTGGGGGGGCAGCATGCCCCCCGCCCCCGGGGGGCAGTCCGCCCTCCCTCCAGCCCGCGCTAGCGGGGTGGACTGGGTGGACGTGTCGCCGGCGCGGCACCTGGGTTTTTCGTCTTCGCTGACCCTGTTCCACGAGCACGTCACGGGGCCCCGCTTGCTATATGCGGCGGGGTTGCAGACTCAAGCGATTGCACAGCACCGGCCCGGGCGTGTCCTGGCCAACTCCACCAAAGAACTCCTGCACTGCCAGCGCAGCTTGCTGGAGGCGCCCCTGACGGCCTGCACCGTGGGGTTGCAGCCCTTGGGCGTCAATATACCAGTCGCGTACCGCGCCTGGTCCCACAACCAGGACGAAGGGACCGTCTGGTCACAGGGCGCCATCGATCGCGGAGTCTTTGCCCACGTCGAGCACAAGAGCTACCGCGACACCTTCCAGCTCCGGCCCAGCCCGCTGGCGCGGGCTGGAGGGAGGGCAGGGGGGGTTCGGGGGGCCGGGAGGCCCCCTCCAGCCCGCGCCAGCGGGCTGTGCTGGGAGAGGCTGCGCGAATGCAGTGCTCGCGCACTGTTGCACGAGCAGGCCCTGCGCAGGGCCGGGCGCCTGTCGCAGGTCTGGCGGGGGGGTTGGGGTGGTGGTGGTGGCAGCAGCGCGGCCAGGGCGGCGGAGGGTTACTTGTTGTCGGCGCAGGCCCAGCGCGGGGAGAGCCCCTACGCGGGCTTGGGACTCCCCGCGGTGGGCCGCCTGGTTCTGCAGGGCGACAGGCTGCTGCGGGCGCTCGGCGGAGAGCCCGTGCATGTTGCGGGCCGGCTCGGCGGCGGCGGGGCCGCGGTGGGCCTCACGACGCAGGAAAACGTGGTCCGCGAGGTGCGCGCAGCGGTGCGCGGCGTGGTCGCACAGACCTACCTTGCCATCCACTCCGCCGCAGACGATGGAGCGCCGACCCCGGGGCGGGCCGCCGTGGGGCCCCTTGCGCTGTGCGTGGCGGACCCCGATCCCTCTGCGGGGGCCCTTGCCAAACTCCTGCGCCCGCTCTGCCCCAGCGGCCGCTATCAGGCCAGCGCGCGGGTCGTCACTGTCCGCCTCGCCACCTTCCAGCACGGCGACAAAATAACCAACACGTCGGGACAGAAGTGCGCCGTCTGCGCCATGCTCCCCGACCGCTGCCTGCCCTACCTGCCCACGGGGGAACGCCCCGCCGTGCTGCTCGGGCCCTCGCAAATGTTCCGCAAAACCATCAACGACTGCCTCACCACCCTGCAGACACGGCTCGTGGCGCAGCAGGGGCCGGAACTCATTAACCAAATCACGGGCGGCTCCGCCACCCACGTCTGGCCCTGGAACCAGGAAATACTCATGCACACCGCCGGGGGGCATGCTGCCCCCCGAACCCCCCCTGCCTCCCTTCCAGCCCGCGCTAGCGGGCTGGGCAGCATGTCCCCCGAGTGGCGCCCCGACTTCCGGTGGGTCCTGGAGTCGCTCTGCCTGCCCACCCCCGCCAAGCTCTGGAAGCGCTGCCTGCAGCACTGGCTGCGGCGAGCCGGCGCAGCTAGGGTCGGCGGGGGGGCCGCCCTCGCCGCCCTCAGCAAGGTCCTGCGGCTCTCTCTTGGGGGGCCCGGGGGCAGCCTGCCCAGCCCGCCGGGGGGCATGCCCAGCCCGCCGGGGGGCATGCTGCCCCCCGCCTTCCAGCCCGCGCTAGCGGGCTGGTGGCTTGGGTGGAGCGTGAGGAAAAGTGGCTGCTGGAGCGCCTGGCGCGTGCGGGTTTGCTGGGCCAGCAGCAGGCCGCGGCCCCCGGCGGCCAGGCCGCAGCGGCCCTACGCCTGATCCTGGCACGCCGCCCCCCAGCTACCTGGGATCTTAGCAAAGGCTGGTACGGCGTCCTGCTCCCGTGCGAATCCTGGCTGTGCGGAGTTCAGCACGAGGCCCAACTAAACCGGGAACGCCTAGTGGCCACCTTCTTTCCAAGGGACGACGAGGGACCCCGCACAGCCAGCGCTTCTTCGGCGGGCTGTGCTGTACCTTCCCCCGACAGGCTGGCAGCCCTGCACCTGCGCGCTCCCAGCCGCATGTACAGCCCTGCTAGCATGGACCTGGACCCGGCGGGAAACGCTTCCCTCTTTGGCTTTCAATACTACTTGGCTGAAGAGAAGACTTCAGAGATTCAATTCAAGGCACGACACCGCGGGGGTATCGACCCCCTGACTCACCAAGGCACCAAGTCCAGCAAGGTCGACGGTGCTAGCAAATTTGACCCCATGACTCTCAATATCAGCGTGCAGGCTGGCTCTACTTCTCTGCTCAAACAAGTGCTCGAAGCCTCAGATTCCCGCTGCGACTTCATCTGCAACTTATGTGGGCGTATTGGCTTTGGGGATCCAACCACGGGACAAGCTACCTGTCTGACCAGATCTTGTGCCCAAGCACAAGCCTCTGGCCAATATACTGGCCTAACCGCTCGTCCTACCTCGTTTGTCTTTCTCAAGGCTATACAGACACTCGACGCCACCGGGCTCTTGTACCGCATCAAGGCTGCAAAAGATTAGAACTTCTTTTCCCCCCTCCCTCTCTTTTCTCCCTCCTTGGTCCTCCTCTCCCCCTTCTCTTCTCTCTCCCCCCTCCTTTTCTACACACACACTATCTCTTTCTCTCTCTTGCCTTTGTTTTCATAACTTAAATTAATAAAACAGAACGGGAAGAATTGTGTATATTTTGGCACACAGCGAAATGCAGTTTTCCGGACGATCTAAGCGGTCAAAACGGCGGCTTTCCCAAAGAACAAAGGCCGATGCCAGCGGCCAAGTCCTTCTACCCCCTGCCGCGGAAAAGGCCAACGCCCCTGGAAGAGATATATCGCCCAGTACAAGTTCAACATCGAGTATTTCATTACCAACCACACCCACATCGTCGGAATCGTCGCGAACACCGAACCCGTCAATATCATCAGCAGCAGCAGCAAACGACACTGGCCGGAGCGAGACTTGCTGGAATAACCTGACTTTCTATTGCAACAGGACTTTCGCGGTCGTGATAATCATTCTCTTAATTGTGTTGGTGAGCATTTTAATAGCACTACTCGTCAAAGATAACCAGGCCGGCCCACGCGGTCAGGCGTCGAGTACCTTAAACGGTCTCAATAACAGTGGCTTGGCTGGGGGGAACTTGACGCGCACTTTAACCGCGAGCCCGTCGGTGCTTGCCCCCGCCACTGCTACTAGTAGCTGCACCATTACCATTACCACCAGCAGAAGCGACAGCGGCAGTAGCAGCAGCAGCAACAGCGGCTCCCCCTTTGCTCTCCAGACTGCGTCGCCTAGTGACTCTCCCAGTGCAATGTTGCCCAGTGGCTCTCGCACTGCGTCGCCTAGCAGCTCACACGCTGCGTCGCCTAGTTCTGTGAGGCCCAGCTCGTCGCCTAGCTCTCCCACTTTACAAAACTGCTCGGAGATGGGACTGCTTTGGGGAGAGTCCGAGCAGCTAGGCCTAGGTTGGTTGTGGCCGGTCAACGAAACAGCGCGCTGGTGGTTTGCCTTTGAGCTACAAGCGCCGCCGGGAGCTGAACTCGGAATCGCAACTAGAAGCCCCGAGTTTCAGGTGCACGGACCACCCCCAGGCTGTGTACAGATCCAACAGCAGTCTCTGCGCCCTGTGCGCGGGGGTGTGTGCTCTGAACAGCTCCAGCTGTGGAAACTGGAGATGGAACTTACCTTGAGCTGCACTCTGAGCTCGACCTCTGCTTGGCTACGAGAGCTCAGCGAAGGGTGCGTGCGCTGGGAGGTCCCTCTCCAGCTTCCTTTGTCGTCGGCTACCCCGCTGCCTGCCAGCGTCGGTCGGCCCGAGGTACAGGCTTCGTTGCTGTCTTGGCGAGTAGAGCGCCGTAGTGGTGTGCAGGATGAAGGTGACAACTCTGCAACAGCTTTTGTGCTCGAGGTTGCCTTTGCTACTTGGTCGGAGCTGGGCACGCTTACGCCTTCTTTGGAACAAGCCTCTGAGTCCTGGTCCCGCTCGGAGTGGAACTTGACCGAGATAGTGCACGGGCAGCTAGAGGTGAGTGCTACGGCGGCCGAGCCCCGCTTACAATTGTGGCTGGCCTGGGCCGGCTCGTGGCTGTGCGACCCCTCTAATTCGACCGATTACTCTGCGTTTTCCTTTGCGGGACAGTACCTGTTCGAAGTACAAGTAGCAAACTCAGAGGGGAACCGCGTTGCGGTCCTGCTGTCTTGGGAGGGCTCCCCGCGTTGTTCCGACCTTTATACGCACTGGTGGCCACCTGCTAGCCAACTGCGCGTATGGCCCTCAGCAGCGGACGGAGTGAGTATTCCTACTCCCGAGGACGTGCTCTTGCTGGAGAGCCTCGACCATGACACACCCCACAGCGGTCAGCAACAACAACAACAAGGGTCAGAACCCGCGGGGTCCGGGGCTGAGCTGGCAATAGATGCAACGGGCAGCTTCTCGGGCACGTGTTTGTGGGCCCTGGTCCCTGGCCTGGCCGCCAATTCCAGCGCGCAGCTTGTACCCACCCTCTGCCACCTCCGAGATCCTTGCTGGAACGTCGGGCTGGTGTACAGCCCCGCCGTGTGGATCGCCTGGACTGGTCAACGCAGCTCTCTCATGTGTTTAGCACCTGGAGCACTGCCCGGTGCTATGCTGAACTCCAGCTACGCGCTCCTTACGCTGGAAGCGGCCCTTTGGCTGCGCAACAGCACTGCACCCCTAGTCACGCGTGGCATGCTACGACTGGCACTCGTGCGTTCCGGCTCGGTGCCTAGCCCTAGCTTCTTTAGCTCTAGCGCTAGCCCTAGTTCTACCACCACCATCTGCACAACGGTCTGGGGCTCTAGCTTCAGCCCCACCCCAACCCCACCTGGCTTGGGAGGATCGACCCCCGCCTTAACCCTGTCGTCGAGCCTAGGGCCGACGACGCAGGGGCAAGCGCCCCTTGAAGCCCGCGTGGGCTCCTGGGACCAATGGCTGGCATACGCACTCGCGATCTGCTTTTTGTTTTGTTGTTGTTATCAGTATTACCAAAAGCATCACTTACAGCTGCTAGCCAAGGCAGCTCTGTCGGGGCTGGACCCTACCAGGACCGTCACCAACGGAAAGGAGATGCAGCCGCTGCTGTCCTCATCAGCGAACGCACTACATTCACAAAGCAAGCTAAGACAAAGGTCTCGCATAGAGCCGACCGACCTAGAACACGAAGATTATGACGGACTGCAGCAGCAGCAGCAGCAGCAGCAGCATCGGCCACAGCCTGCATCCAGACAGCAACAACAGCAGGACGACGGCGGTTCAGGGTTGACAATATCAATGTCTAGCAGGTCTTTACAGGAAGGCCTCTTGCCCTCGCTAGATGTTGATGATGTCAGCGGGGAGGAGTTGTATAACCCGGTGGTAGGAGTGCTAAATTTAGAAGTTCAAATCCCTAGGCCGGGACAGCACAACAGACCGTCTTTCGAAAACCAGCAGCCTGTGCTGGTGCAAGAGGATGCACCCGGCGGCGGGGTTTTTGACAACAAGCATGGCGAAAGCTCCTCGCGATCCTTAGTCGAACCCTACATGAGCCCCCAGGACCCGGGCTCACTCCACTTCGATTCTACTAGCAGCGTTGCCGGTATTGGCGAAGAAGAACAAGTCCTGCAGCTAGAAGAGGTGAGTCCTGGCGCTGAGGAGGTGGGTAAGGCAGAGGCAAACTTCCCTGCGCCCAAGCACGAGCGACGCAGGAGCTCAGACCGTCCGGGCGAGCCTCTGTTCTCTCCAGAATTTTTGAAAGAACTAGAAACGGCATAAACAGAAAAAGACTTCCCCCAACCCCGCCAGACGTTAGCGATTATTCTCTCATTTATTAAACAAGTACATAGCTGTATATTAAGTTAGAGGATCTGCTCTGGGGCTCTAGCTGTGCTTGAATCGATGCCGCGCTTCTGTCCTGGCCCAATTCCAACATGCACTTCGGGCCAAGGATAGAGGGGGGGGGGGGGAGAGCAAAAGGAAAGCGACGACAGGGAGAAAGAAGAGGGGGGGGGGTAAAGGAAAGAGATAGGGAGGAGGCAGGGGGGGAGCACTCCCCTCCCCCAGAAAAAAGCGTTTTGCTCTGCTATAGTTGTAGACTTGCCTGCTCTGTACGTACAGAACATAAAACAAACAAGAAAGAAAAACCAAGACCTGCGCAGAGTAGAGTCGAACAAAAGGAAGAAGAAGAAGTGCACACATGTTTGCGACGCCATTGATGAACAGCAACAGCTGGTGGCTGTTGCTAGCGTTGGGCCTGCAGTTAGCCTGCCGGGCTAGCTGTCCAGCAGACCTGTGCCCTCCGAGAACAAGCGTTATGTGCCTGAATGCTGCCAGCACGCTAGCAAGCTGCAGCCGCCATCTTTGCGGCTGCCTGGCGGAAGGTGCGGGTTCGTTCTCGTATGCGGGCCGCACGGAGCAGGAGGAGTTGGGTGCTTTCTTAGCATTGGAGTTGGGAGACGGGCAGGGCGTGGAGACCCGGGTGCAAGTTTCGGCGGGCTGCGACGTGCATTTGCTGTTTTTTGTGGGGACTAAGCTGACGAACCTAACGCAGGAAATGATTTTGCTCCAGCAAGAACTAAACTTTACGCTGGATCTGGGGGCGTGGATAGGTATGTGCTCCGATGGCATCCTGGACATTCTATCCGACAATGTCACGGCTGCTCTCGACAACCCTTACAGCCGTTCCGCGGAGAAGTACCCGCACATAAGCGAGTACATGTTTGACGACTATGGCCCGCCCAACGACGTGATACTGCGCCATCGTTGGGCCCACCCCTGCCCTGCAACCACTACGCCGGGAAGTGCGTACTTGTTGATCATGTACAATACCTACAGGGCTTACAGCGGCTCCGGGAACTGCTTGCGCATCGACATCCCAAGCCCTTCCGGCAGCTCTGCCGAATGTGCGGCGCCCGTCCAGAATTTCAGCAAGCATGTTTGGGGGAGGGGCTACGAGGTTTACACGGGCTGCAATCGTAATTGGACAAGCCCCCTGCGGGATGACAGTTCAAGCTTGAGCGACAGCTCAAGTTCGGGCAACAGCTCAAGTTCAAGCGACAGCTCAAGCTCAAGCTCGATCTTTGGCGAGGTATTCCCCCCAGGCTGTCCGCCCGACTTGTGCCCGAGCGGGACAGAGGCGTTTTGTTTCCAGCCCGCGACCCCGCTCGCAAACTGTAGTTTGCTGGAATGCGGCTGTCTTGCTCGCGCAGCGGGCTCGTTCGCCTTCCGCAACAGTGAGGCCAGCGTTTTTGGCGTCGTGGCGCTCATGTTGATGAGGGGCCAGTGGGCAGAAACGCGCCTGACGATCTCGCGTGGCTGCGACGTGGGCGTGAGACTGTCGGTCGAGCAGCTCAAGGTGAACAACTCGGTGGACGACGCTGGAGCGCACGTCGGTTTGTGCAGCGACGGACTGAGCATCGCGTCCGAGTACGTGCTGGAGGCTATCAACAACAGCTACTCGCCAGGCTACACAGCAGGAAAGGCGCCTGCCAGAGACTACATCTTTGAAGATGGCGGTCCTGTCCACCAGGTGGTGCTGCGCCACAGGTGGTCGCGCCCCTGCACTGGAGGCGTGGATGACCCTATGTTTGCGTACCTGGTGGTGCGCTACTCTTCGATGTTGCCCTACAACGGCACGGGGGATTGCCTGCGTCTGGACATCAGCAACCCCTTTGAACTGTACGCGCGCTCTATCACTGGGGCAAGTAGATTTTGCAATTGCCAGGGGGCCCAGGCGTGCGCGGTGCCTACGCAAAACTTCAGCGCACCGGCGCGTGGGCTGGGCTACGAGCTCTACGAAGGCTGCGAGAACAGGTGGCGGGAGGCTTTCGTCACCACCACCACACCGCCAGCCACGACGACGGCGCCGAGCCACGGCAGCACCCTCCCACCCGCGCAGACAACGCCACCGGCGCTCTCTTCGGCCGTGCAGAGCTCGGCCGGTGTCTGCTGGGTTTGGCTGCTGATACTGGCCGTCTTGTCTTTGGCAATTTGAACAAACACACACGTACACGCACACAAGATGCCAAAAGTTTGTTGCTCTTTAATCAGGATTATTAAAAGAAACCAGGAAAAAGTCTTCTTTTTCTCCCCCCCCCTCCCTCTTTCCCATTCTTTTGTTTCTTTTTAAGCACAGGTTTCTGTGTTGAATTCTAGTTCCGGGCGCAATTGTGCCACGGTGGCTGAGCTCGGGCAGCCGGCCGCCCCTCCAGAACTCGTTGCAAGCGAGTGATTGACGTAGGTGGCCTCCACGACAAACCGGTACAGAGTAAAAAAGCCGGGCCGGTTGATTGTCAGGTAGCGACACTGAGCGGCCGCCCAAGTCCAGTCGCTCGCGTTGTAGACGCTGGTCCAGCTCAGTCCCTCGTCGTTGGAGCCCAGCACGTTGAGCGCGGCGGGGGCCGTGGGGGACGCCCCGTTTTCGCCCGCGGATGCACACAGCGTAAAATAGCGCAGCGCGGCGGGCAGGCGGTACGCGCTGTAGAGGGACAAGTACTCGCCGCGCACGCCTGGAGCGGCGAGGGGGGCGACGCTGGCATTGGCGCTGCAAATACAGCTGGTGCACGCGGGCGAGGGATTGGTGTAGCTGCCCGCCGCGCTGGACCAATTCCCGTAAGTGCCTACGTTCAGGGGCCGGTGCGCCCACCAGCCGTTGGACGAGGCCCCCGGCAGCCAGCCGCGCCACGGCTGCGGAGGGTCGGCGTAGGCCAGCAAGTTCACCGAACCCGGCGGGCTGACAACGAGCCCCGGCGGGCACTGACAAGCGAACCCCCCTGCAGTGTTGACGCAGTTCTGGTCGCCGCGGCAGTCGTGTGTGCCCAGCTGGCACTCGTCCATGTCGTAGCAGGTGCTGTCTTGCTCTAACAAGCTGATGTCGAGCCGGCCGAGCGCTGCCTGTGTCGTGCACTGCGCCTGCCCCTGGCCCGCGGTGCCGGGCAGGCGCTGGTACGCGGCGGGCACGATGATCCGGAGCTTAGACCAGTATTGGCCACCCAGCACTAGCGCGCCGGGCTCCAAGAAACGCACGGCCAGGCCGAGCCCTTCGTTGCTGCTTTGGGGAGCACCCCAGCCGCCATCACGGGCATAAAGCGTGGTCCAGTTCAGGCCATCGTTGTTGGAGCTCACCACACGCAGCGCCGCTAGCCAGTACAACGCCCCCTCCGCCCACGGCTGGTACGGCAACAGTGAAAGGCCCTGACTCCGGCGCGCCTGGGCTAGGCGCCAGCGGCGGGAGTGAGCTCCAGGTACTCGCCGCGCACGCCGCCTGGCTGGCCGTCGACGTTCAGCGTCAGGGCCGCGCTGGCGGTGGCGTTGCCGACGCACGTAAGCGGGCCCGTGTTGCTAAACGCATTGCTGTACATGCCCGGCGCGCTGACCCAGCCGGCACCAGCACCGGAAGTAGTGCTGTTGCTACTGGAAACGTTCAGCAGCCAGCCCTCCAGCGTGGATTTGGGAGCTTGCCCGGCAGCCTGCAGCGTGTACGCAGCCTGCCCCCACGCGTAGCCAGCGAGACAGGCCTCAGACGGAGGGGAGCAGTTGGAGCTGTTTGCCCCCCACCACGACGACGACGAAGACGACCAAGAAGATGATGAATCTTCGGAGGACGGTGGCGAGTCAGTAGGGGGCCAAGACCCCGAGGACGAAGAGTCGTTCGTTACCACAGTCGTCGTCGTCATTGGCCCACTAGTAGTAGCAGTAGTAGTAGTAGTAGTAGTAGTAGTAGTAGTAGTAGTAGAAGTAGTACTAGTACTAGTAGGAGGCAAAGTGGGGGGCGTCGACGTGTCCTCAAAAAGCCCGGCGCGCGAGGCGTTGGCCGGCACTCCCCAGCCCGCGACTTGGCTGTGGTTCGCAAAGCGGCTGGCGCCAGCAAACATAAAATCCAAGCTTTGCACGTTCGGCGCCTGCCAGCTGCTGAGGTCAGCATCGAAGTTCTGCGCGCCCGCAAACATGTAGCTCGTGTCCCGTAGGCTCCGCACATCCCACGCCAGCCGCCCTCCCCGTAGCTCTGTCGCGTTTAGAAAGGCGCCGCTCGCGTTCCGCAGGGATGACGTATTCAGCTCACCCAGACCCGGAATCTCGGAAGAAACGCAGCCCGCAAATGCCAGTGCCAGGCTTGTCACGCGCGACGTATCCCAGCCACGCACATCGGGCAACAGCCCCGGCGACCAAGCTGCCAGCCCCGTCAGGTCCTCAGCGTCGCGCACCCGCAGCCCCGCCAGGCTCGCGTGCAGCCCCCCGAGCTCCGCAAAGGAATAACTCCAGTTGCGCACCAGCTCGGCGCCCTGCAGCTCGGCCAGGGGCGGTAGCTGCATCAACTCTTGCGCGCGGTAAAAATGTTGTCCCCCCTCTTGCGCGGGCCGCAGCCCCCCCCACTGCAGGATTCTACGCACCCTCGTTGCGTCCCCGTTGCACCCCCGCCACTCGGGCGACATGGCCCAACCGCTCACCACGCCCCTGGCGCGCACTTCGTATGTCCCCGCCCGCGCGTACTGGTGCCGGCACCAACCGTTGTCAGCTGGGCACACGCTGTTTGTTCCATCCCCCCAGTCGACCTCGTACTGCCCCTCTCTGGAGGGCAGACTTTCCTGCTGCTGCAGCAGCATTCTCGCTTGTCTTCTTGCGTGTTGAACTGCCGGAGCCCTGGCTGCAGGCATTTCCAAAAAACCGCCGGTAGTTTCCACTGTAAAGACCAGCGTCTCCGGCCCCCGTGCCCTTTTCCAGCTGCACCAGAGGGGACCCCGAGCTGTGCCGTGTTGTATCCAACACAGCCACATGCCTAGTATCAACAAGCTAGGCCTCATCTCTCGACTGAAGCTTCTTTTCCTTCTCTCTCGTTCGTGCGCTTTTTTTTTCTTGTTCACTTCTTTCTCTTTACAACTGCTTTGACTTGATTGCGCGAGGGGGAAGGAGGGGAGAGGGGGAGAAAGAATATTGAATAGGGAGAGGGATAGAGGGGACGGGAGGGGGGGGGTGCTTTCCCCCCCCTCCTCCCCACTCCTCCCCCCCCCCCCTTTCCCCTTTTCGCCCTCGCGAGCATGGAGCCAAGAGCTTGAATCCCCCAAAGACAAAGACTTATTAATCCCACTCTAGCAAAAGAGGTTTTATTTAAAAAAAGTTCTTTTTTTTTTATCAGCAGGAGTCTTGCTCCTGCGTATCAAACAAGCCATAGAAAAAATGGCGCGGGTCACTGGGCTTGGGCTGCCCCAAAGTTATGGCCGGCTCGTCGCTGTCTGCCCAGTACTCGTTCAAGGCTAAAGAGTAAAGTTCGTTCAAGAAACGCCGCCCCTCGGGACAATAAGCAGAGAGGTCTCCCTCCAAACGCACACCTCGCTCTTGGCAAACTGGCCCAAGAGCTCGATCTCTCGGAACAGGCGCTTGTGCTCCTTGTCTTGCAAAAACTCCAGGAACGGAACAGAGTAGCGGCACACCCACGCGTCGGGGGAGGCAAAAGCCAGGTCAGCGCGACCCCCCCCCTCCGCGTCGCGCTCGATCTTGACCTGTTGTAAAATGTGCCCTCGCGCGGCGTACTGGACAAAGTCGGCTACGCGGCGATTGAAGAACGCCCTCAAGGCCGCGCAGTTGTCCTTACTAACTCCGTGCGCCAGCCCCCCACATGTGTGGTGTAGGTACGCCCGCAGCGCCGCCTCGTAGCCCTGCAAGCAGCTGCGCAGAATGGGTGGACCCCCGCGCGGCACGGCTCCGGGGGGTTCGCCTATCCACGAACTCCAGAAATTCAGTCCTTTCTCGCAATACCCGTCTAGCGACTCCCACAGCTCTGGTTCATGCGTACGGCGGGCCAGCTCTACCAGCGGCTGTAGTATTGCGGGTGCTGGTTCTCCCGCCCTGTACAAAATCTTCTTCCACCTCCGCGGCTCTGCCACGCTCTGACACGTCACCACGCACAGGGGCTGGCCCTGCTGCTGCCCCGGGATCAGCCTGGCGTGCCGCGGTAGGTACCTCTCCTCTCTGCCCCTGCTGTTCGAGAAGAGCCGCAGCGTGGCCGCACGCCTCATCGTGTTCCGGTTAAAGGCGGCACACAGCGCCTTACACTTGGCGCTTTCCAGGCACGCCCGGCAACTCCCCGCCGAGCCATCCTGCAGTTCCAGCTCCTGCGCGTCTGCAAAGACCAGGGGGGCCGCATGCTTGTCCTCGCTGTCACAGTCCCATGCCGAGTGGTTATGATCCACATAAGCAGAGAAAAGCTTGCTGCTGAAAAGGGGGGGCAGGACCGAAGGCCCGCGCCCCCAGGAGCTCCAGAACAGTTTCCTTCGCGGCAGTAATATTCCAGGCCTTCCCACAAATCTTTCCCCTCGGTCGCCTGGCTGACCTCGCAAAGTTCGCTCAGCAACTCCGGCGCCTTTCCTCGGGGACAGGGGACTAGCTTCCAGTTATGCGAATCCGCGACCTGCTGGCAGGCTACCAGGCACGTTAGCTCGGAGCCCCTTCCTTGCTCCACGGCGTAGGCGCATCTGGGCGCATAGTCTTCCAACTACCCGCTCGTTCGGGAAGGCAGCCGCAGCACCACTCTGTCCACGGCACTGGCTCGGAACACGGCACAGCGGGTAGTACCACAGCGTCGCCGCGCCAAACACGGCTGGCACATTTGCAAAGTCTTGGCTTTGATCTGCCAAGCCCTGCCAAGCGCGAGCTGCGCCGACCCCTTGGTCGGCGCAACGCTCAGCTCGCGCACTCGGCAACTACTGTCCGCCGAGCACTCACCCCACCCTACCGCCGACTCGTGTCCGTGCCTTAGGTACACACCCAGAAGTTCTACGTCAAACAAGGGCTTCGAGGCTGCCATTCTGTGTCTCTCGCCTTTTGTACCCTCTTTGTAATCGCATCCTCGGGGGGGGGGGGGGGAGGGGGGAGGGGTAGGGGGGGGCACTCCCCCCCTCTCTCTAGCCGAAGGTGCTAGGGGGGGGAGTGCCCCCCCCCCTCTATTTTTACCATTCGTTTTGAAAAGTAGGACCAGGGAACAGTCTTACATCCCAAGAAAACGGAAAAGCCATCGATGCTTCCAAAGCAGGTTTCCGCCGGAGGCCGGCAGCAGAACTACGAGCTCAGCTACTATCCACCCGAGTCAGTCGCTGTTTTTTGGCTGCACAAAACAGGATAGCTAGTCACGGACCAGGATGTCAAAACAAAGCAGCAAACCCAGACTATTAACCATTCTAGCCACATAGAGCGTTTGGTCGTCATGACAGCCATCAACAAGAACGACTGTAAAGAGGCAGAGATGGAATGCCTGTGTGCCGCTGCACGGGAAAAGAGCGGGCACAAAGGCAAGCCACTCGAAGTAGCCATCTTTTCTACCAAAGAAGACGACGTACTGTACCAAGAAATTTACAGAGACAACAAACTCCTGCGCATTGTCATTCGCAGAGGTAGGGAAAGCGAAAACGTACAAGATCGGTGGTTAGCAGCTCGCTAAGTTCTGCAGTGCTTCGGTGTCTGCCTGTATATCAGACTTTGTCCAATTAAAAAAAAATGTACACACGCAACCACGGGGGGGAAAGAGTATGTGTGGAGCGTGTGTGAAAGGGGGAGGGGGGTGCTCCCCTCCCCCCTCATTGTCTCTCTCTTCCAGCCCCCGCTGGAAGCGGAACAGAAAAGGAAAACAAGGGTCGGCAGGATGGAGACGTCATCCATACCCGAATACTGGCTCGAGCTCGAGCTCGAGCTCAAGCCTCTGACGGAGCTCGAGCCCCTGACGGAGCTCCCTCCGCTACTAATTCCAGCCTCCAGCGGGGAGGCTGGACCCCACCCCCCGCCTCTCACCACCACCACCGCCACTGCCACACGACGAAAGGAACATATCTGCGGAGACTGCGGCCGAGCCTTCGCGCGACCCCACGACCTTACCGTCCACCGCAGACGCATGCACACAGGCGAAAAACCTTTTCCCTGTCCACATTGCGCCAAGAGCTTTGCGGTTGCCAGCCAACGCGCACTGCACCTGCGAAGACACACGGGACAAAAGCCCTTTACCTGCCAGCATTGCCCGCTCACCTTTGCTGCTCCGGCTCAGCTGCGGACTCACGTCGAGCGCGTGCATTGGGCAGAAAAGTCTTGGGTTTGTGACTTTTGCGGACAAGGCTTTTTTAATAAATACCTCCTCACCATGCACACGCGGCGGAAGCATACGCTCGTGAGACCTTACGGCTGCGAAGACTGCGGCAAGCTTTATTACGCAAACTACCTTTTACAAAGACACTGCAGAAAACAGCACCCAGCCCTCCCCCCCTTCCCCCCGGCGTCGAAGACTATAAAGTAAGTCACGTTTTTTATTAAAAGAAACCTAGCTCCGGACAGGCGTGGCTATTTTTTACTGTGGCGGTAGCTTAAGTGTGTGGGAAGCTAGTACGCACAAAATATAGCAATGCTCAGGACAGTTTTTTATTCATCGTGAGGAGAGCTTCCGCGCCCATCTATTATAGTCACGTCGGGCCTGTACTTAGCTTCCTCCCGGGGGGCACCCCCCCCCCCCCCTCCCAAGGTGGGAATGGAGTTTGGCGACGAGATGTGTGTGTGTGTGTCTGAAATGTCGTGCCTCCGAGCTCTGTTTTTCTTTTTGTACGCAGAGCACGCATGCAGCGTGCACTAGTGACCGAGCAGGCGGGGCGTCAGAAAAGGGCCAAGCTGGGCGATAATGCGACTTACCTGCAGGAGCTCGCGCGTGAAGACGTCATCAAACCATACCTGAACGGTCTGCTACTAGACGATCACCAGGCGTGGCTAGCGGAGTTTGACAAGCAGGGCTTTTGCGTGATCGAGAACGCCATCTCGCCAACCGAGGTCGCCTCGCTGCTCAAGCTGTTGAATGCAGACTTAAGGCGCATAAACCCGCTGATCGACCCGCGCGACCCCGAGACTTGGACCAACAGCAACTGGCCGGGCATAAACTCAGTAGGTATCATCAAGGACAACAAGACAGGCATTCAACACTCTCGCTTTATGAGGGCGGCTCGGCAGCTGGTTTGGCGCACCAACGTCTTCCAACGCGCCCTGGACGTACAGCCCGGGGAGCCCTGTCTCAGTAGCTTTGACACCTGCAGCGTTTTTCGTGATTTTACGTACAATCCGGCGTACAAAACCAAGGACGCCTGGCCACACATGGACAAGGGCGCCACGCCCGCACCAGCGCTGAGCGGCCGTCGCTGCCTGCAGGGCATGCTCTGCCTGACCGACACTAGCTTCGAGACAGGAGGCTTCGCCGCGGTCGCGGGCTCCCAGCGATTGCACGCCAAGGTGCTCGAGGTCATGAAGCCGCGCCGCGGCGTCAACTACGTGCCCTACGGCGACAAAGCCTTCCAAGTCCAGCGGCAGGTCTTTGACCCCCAGAAGCTCGTCTGGTACATGCCGCACGTGCGCGCGGGGTCTCTGCTCTTGTTTGATTCTGCGGTGACGCACACTAACATACCAGCACGCACTACCGCCCCCAAGCCCCCGGACCCGACCACCCCTTGGCTGCGAGTGGCGGCGTTTGTCAACCTGGTCCCAACCTCGCTCTTGGGCCAGGCGGAGCTCGCCAAGGTACGCCGCGATCGCGAAGAGTTCGTGCGACGGGGGGCCCAGACCAATCACTACGTGACCTACGACAGCGCTGGCAAGCCCATGGCTGTTACGCAGCAGCTGGCTTACCCCCGCCACAAATCCTTCCGACCCCTGCAGAGCTGTGCGCTCCCCGCCGAGACCATCCTGCGAGACTATGGAGCCTTGGTGCTCGGCACGGGGGGAATGCTACCCCCCTACCCCCCCTGCTCGGGCCTCCCGCCAGCGGGCTGGGCCCGCTGGTTGTATTTTTATTAAAGAAGACGTTTCTCTCTTTCTTATGCTAAACCTTCCAAAGAAAGGCGGGGGGGGGGGAGGAGGGAAAGAGGGGGGAAGTGGGGGGAGAGAGGAAGACGGGAAAGAGGCGAGGGAGGGGGGAAGGGGAGGAGAGAGACAGAAGGGGGAGGGGGAAGGTAGGGAAAGGGGACAGACCTTGCTTTTCTTTCTGTCTCCTTTCTTCCTACAAAATTAAGAGAGTCTTTTTGAGCAAAATCCCCCCCCCCCCACACACACACACAAAATGGCGGCGGCCGCCCAGTCACAGCGGGCGCCCCGCAGGGTCCTGCTGACGCGGGGGCTGCCCAGGCCCGTCTCTCTGTTCGAGTCGGGCGGCGCCAATTCCTACCCGTCTCTCTGTTGTTTCGCCGAGGGCAAGGCCCAGAACCACCAGTTCTTTTACAAGCTCATGTTACCCCCCGCCCCGGACGCGCAAGGACGGCCCGGCTTGTCCGAGCGCCACCTGTTTAGCTCCTGTCCCGACCCCCGGACCTTTTACGAAGACATCTACCGCTGCGTCAACCCGATGGAACGCAGCTTCTTCGTCATCATACAGGGGCAGTCTTCCCTCTACCTCGACTTGGAGTGGTACTCGCGCGGAGCAGACCCGAGCGCCGCGCGGCGTCTGCGCGCACTGCAGGGCGCCGTGCGCGCGTCCCTCGCCCGGTTTGGCCTAGCCTCGCCTGGCGCCGACGAAATGCACACCATTAATTTAGGCAGACCTTGTGGGGACGGCTGGTACAAAAACTCGTTCCATGTCGCTTTTCCCAACGTTGTATTTGAAAGCGTCCACGACGCGGGGGCTTTCGTCAAACATTGGCTCATGCAACGAACATCCAACCTCGCTAGCGGCTACGGCTCACGTCAGACGCCTGCAGAGAGCCTGCCCCCCGGCGTCTGCGGGACAGCTGCTTCCACGCGCACGCAGGACCTCCTTCTTTCCACGGGGGGCAGCATGCCCCCCCTGCCCCCCTCCCCTCCAGCGCGCGCCAGCGTGACTGTAGGCGCCAGCGCGCCTACAGTCATCACCACGTCTTCGTCGCCTACCACTACCAGCACACTGACCAGCCCGCTAGCGCAGGCTGTAGAAAGGCAAGCTGGTGTCGCTAGTGAGCTGAGTGATCTGATCCTCGAGCTTCGCATCGACACTAGCTTGCCTCTCTACCAACATCCCAAAAACACAGGCCACATGATCGACCCTGCTGTATACACCAAAAATCGCTGTTGGCGGCTCCCGGGCTCGCAGAAAGTACCCGACCTCCTGCGCGCCGGTGCGCAGCCGCATCCTTTGCCCAGCTACGAGGAGTGGCTGGTGCACTGCCCCAATCACTCTCCACGCGGACCCGCCACCGTCTACGTTCCAGCAGGTGCCATACCACCCGGGGGGGCAGGGCAGGGTGTGCATGCCGCCCCCCGAGCACGCCCTGCCCCCCCTCCCTCCACCACGCGCCAGCGGCTTGGACAGCGGGCTGTTCCGCCCGCCATCATTCACGAACAACAACAGCTTATTCTCAAGAAGCTTAGGCTGCTGCTGGCGGGGTGGGGCGACAGAACCTCCCAAGTATCAGTTCAGCAGGACCAAAAAACTGGCAATCAACTCTTCGTAGTTAGAACGGCTCGGGATAAGCAAGGGCGCCTTTGCCTTTTCCACGAAGTTCAGCGCAGACGACGCCGCGGCGCGAGGACCAACGCTCCCGATGGGAGCGATAGCGTTGCTACCGCTGTGGATGAGCAGAAGAAATGCATGTTCCACCAGAAAAACAATGCATTCCTGTATCTAGGAGTGGGTGGAAACGTTTTCTACCGATGCCATGGCACGCGTTGCCGCGCCGCGCACAATTGGGCCCAGCAATCGGTCCTGATCGGCAACTTGTTTGCGCCTTGGGCAGAGCAACGCGACCGGCTGCTAGCATCATCCTCCAGCAGCTCTTCCCCTTCCAGCACCTCTTCTTCCAGCAGCTCTTCTTCTTTTTCTTCCACCAGTTTGTCGTCGTCGACAGGCTCCGCCGTCCTCGCTGGGCACGACCCTGTCGACGACAACTCACCTGTTACCAATCATGCTGACAGAATGAGCGACACAGACGACGGAGACCACACGACCGACGATGACGATGCTGCCAGCAATTCATCCTCTTTCTCCTCCTCCTCCTCCTCATGGTCGTGTTCTGTGTCCTCCTCCTTCTCGTCCTCGTCTCATCCTTGGCCACGCCCAGCGAGGACGATCACGAGGAACCCGTGCTCGCAGAGGAATCGGATGACACCGCGCGGGTTCGGATATCAGATGGGGCGGGAGAGCTCGATGCCTTTGAACGAGCTGAGCTAGAGAAACAGCTATTGCCCCATCTCATATCCGAGCACTTCGATGACTTACAGAGACTCCTGCACGAGGCGGGCTGGCCTGAGCACTGCTACGATGCCCTCAAGCACATCCAAGTCGCAGGTTCGCTTAAAGACCCCTCTGTGCCAGGCCGCCGCCGCGGGCGGCCTGGCGCACAGGCGGCGGCGGCGGCGGAACCAGCAGACGACGACGACGACAGTGAAAAAGAGGACACAGAACACGACCAGCAAGACAACGCGGGGCCTGACGAAGGAAACGAAGAAGCGGCAGGGGACGACAAAGAGCAGGAAGTTCCAACGCAGGCCACCGAGCCCCCCGCCCCGCGCAATACCACTACTCGGACATCTTCACAATCCCCTGCCCTGACTGCACGGACGCGACCCGGCGCATTTGCCGCGATGATTACGCCTTCTGGCTTCAGAATTGCGCGGCCTGTGAGGCCAAGGAAAAAGAGATCAAGGCGGAGCCTGGGCGACCGCCCAGGCGCAAAAAGCGTCGTCTGGCCGACCCGCCCACCCGCTGCCGACGCCCAGAGCTACCCCCCGACGCGTCGGCAGCCGACATCGCTGAAGCTGAGCTGCGAACCCAAAAGCCGGGCGGTTTCCGCTTCCTCTTTCCACATTACGAGAACCAGGTCTACGAGGGCGGAGAGCAAGCACACGACTTTGGGAGGGACCCAGAGGCTATAACAGTGGAATATGATTCGCGCTGGGTGCGCAAGTTAGCCCTGCCCGAAGGGACGCGGCTGGTCTTTCTGCGCGCTTGCATGGGGACCGGTAAAACAGAGGCGTTAGCCCGCCTTCTGCTCGGCATCGAGGGTCACAACCCAGACCACTTCTTCTCTGCGCAAGAGCTGCAGGCACTGTCCAAGTTGCGCCGCTCTCGGGACCGAGCGTTCCGTTGCCTCATGATAGGCCCCCGAATAACTTTCAACGCCAGCCTGCACCACCGGCTCGAGCTGGCGTTGAAACAGGCGGGCATCAAGATCGACTTCTACCAGGACCTGGCCAAAAAATCAGCAAGCACGACCCTCACAAAGTTGTGTACCAGTATGAATCATTGCACAAGCTCGAACGGAGCAAAGCCCCGTTCGACTTAGTGGTGCTGGACGAGAGCGAATCCACCCTCTTCAACGTCACTGCCGGGCTATGCAAAGGAAACCTTTAACCAGAAAAATGCTCTTATGTTCGCACGCGTGCTCCGAAGCAGTCGCTGTGTCCTAGCCATGGACGCATTCTTAGGCCAGAAAACCATTCGCGTTTTACAGGAAATCCTCAACGCGCCCCCAGATCAGACGAGTTCAACCAGCTTTGGACCGACGGAGGGCGCGCCACGCTTCAAAACACCATCTTCTACATCAACACACACACCGCGCACATGCCGAGAGACACCTTCATACACCGCGGCTCCAAGAGCATTCACCGAGCCCTTGAGCTCGCTCTCTCCCGAGGGGAACGCGTTGCCATCGCACATGGCACCAAGCGCCAGGCCCGCCTACTCAAACGCAAATTAGAGGCCACATTCCTGGGCATCAAGGTCCTGATCTACCACCAAGGCAGTGAGCGGCTCTCGGATTTCCAGCGCTCGCACAAACAGATAGTGCAAGAATGGATGAAAGTAGATGTCGTGATCTTCACCAGCGTGCTCACCGTGGGCTTTGATTTTTCCGCTCAGTATTTCTCGACGATGTTTAGCTACATCAGTAACAACCAAGTGCCCATGCTCAACTACATTCAAATGGCTGGACGGGTGCGCCATTTGCGCCTACGTCAATGGCACATTTGCGTCTCCCGACCCAAAAGCCACTCTACCAGGGGTCCCAACACCCTGGCCCAGATCCGTAAGAGCATCGACCGCGAAGAAAAGCACACCGTGGCAATTGAGCGTTTCTACGGAGTTAACACCGATTGGGCTGCCGACACTCTCACAGCAGACATGCACTGGCGCAAAGCAGATGGTTGGGTCGCACTGTGTGCATCCTACAACACACTCGCGGCTGCACGCAGCAAAAACAACGCACTGCGTGAGCTTCTATGGTTTCTCAAACAAATGGGTCTGCACAACCCGCGTTTGTGGATTTCTCCAAGCTGACGCTCCCGAGCCCCAAGGCTCGGCACGACTTCCTGCTTGAAGACCATTTACAAGAGACCGCGCAAACACCGGAGGAAACTAAGCAGCATGAAGCGCTGAGAGAAGCTGCCAGGACGGAGCAGGCCGAGTTAGTACAAAGCCTGCGCACTGCCAAGGACCAACGCCTGGAGAGCCGCACAGCAACCGAGCGAAGACTGGTCGCAGCCTACAACGCGCGGCACCAACAGGCCGTGACAGAGTCTGACCCGACCAGTGAAAAACAAGAGCAAGAGGAGGAGGAGGAGGACTTGCTGACACAAGAGCAGATCGCGGAAGAAGCCAAGCGTCTGTCCAGCGGACTGCTGAACGAGGAGGAGCGCACTCTCCGCTCCAGTAACCCAGAGGTTGCACTGGAACTGCACGCTGACAAGAAGGCTCTGTTCGCTTTTGCGGCCGCGTTTCCCAACCTACGACCAGACTGGGACACGGTACGAGAGTGCAAACGAACAAACTTTGCCCCCCGCTGCCGTCTGGTCAAGCTCCTACGAGAATTCAATCTACATGAGATATGCCAGCAGGAGCACAAACCAGGCAGCTTCGTTGCTCTCTTCGATCAGCAGAAAGTCATCCTGCCAGTCGCAACGGCTGTTGCTAGTCTTCTTAGAGCACTTACCCTAGACATACAAAGAGGGATTCAGCCCGAGGGACTCCGATTGACAACGCTTGAACTAAATCTGCCAGCAATCACGAGTTGTTTGCGTCGGATACTCGAGACGCTGCCACGAGTCGTAGCAAAGTGGAAACCAAGTCGTTATGTCACCGAGCTGCTCCAAGCCTGCCCGCACAAGACCCTACCTGCCCAACACGCAATTAGCCAAAGTGGACTCGTCCTTCGAGCTATGTTGCCCTGCCAGCTAGTTCGTATGGTAAACCCGGGGCGTCGTGATGGGCAATTTAGGGACAGTGGAGAGACATTCGCAAAATATGAACTAAAACCCGATCTGTTACAAGGCATAGATGCCTTTCGGATTGCAGAGGAATGCACACTGTCAGCTTATCCACCCATAGGTGATTACCAGTGATTAAACACCGAGGCACAGTACAGCAAGCTGTACCTGTACCTTCACTACCCCCCCTTCCCCACCCTTTCTTCACGCCTTTTTGCAGGAAAACAGTACGTTCCCTGCTTTCTTTTTCTGTCATTAAAGAACGTTCCCCTTTGAGCTTTGAGATACAAAAAAAGGGAATTCACTAGATCCCCCATGCGACAAGAATCTACTGTGTTCCCCCGGCGTGCACCGAAATTTACCGTCTTTTTCTTGGGCAGGCAGTTTTCCGCCGCTTCTCCCGGCGGGGAGGATTTTCAGCACAAAACAAAAAACTAAGAAGATATATACATAAATGCTTTTTGGGAGATGTGAAAGTGCAAGGGCCGCTGCCTTTTTTCTGCGTACTACTGCCATTTTGTACTGTACCGCCAAACCCGCGGAAAGATTCTTCCCGCCATTTGAAAGAGAGGCATGTGCTAAAATCCGCCGTGTTCCCCCGGCGTGCACCGGAAATTTACCGTCTTTTTCTTGGGCAGGCAGTTTTCCGCCTTGTGCACCTTTTGTTTTCGTTTTTCTGCGGGTGTTGAATGTGTACGCTCGGGCCGGGAAGATGCACGACTTCGCGCCCCAGCGGGAAAGGAATGCTGCTGTCTAGATCTCCCGCGACGGGCATTTTACCAGGGCATCTCTGCTAAATCCCTGCAAAACATGTAGGGGCGCAGGAAACTCGCACAGGGCGTGCAGCCCCCTTATGCCGAGACGCTGCCGATGTAGCCAGCTTCTCGGACGTTCGGAATTCTTTGAATACACAAGTTAGCCGCATCGGGCATTATCACGCGTTTGCGCAGAGTCTGCGAGCCGGAAGTCATTTTTGGTAGGTAGTGCGTCTATCTTTTCTGAGCTCTCTGCGCCCTTTTGTTCTTGTGTGCCGGGGGGGGGGGGGGTGGGTGGGGGGGCGCCCCCTCCCTTCCCTCTCCCTCCCCCCCCCCTCCTCCCCCCCTCCTTGCGCGGATGTGGGAGCGCTGGGTACTAGTGTGTGTCACAGGAACAGAAAAAGTCTGCGTTCGCTTTTTCATAAAGCGCTGCTTTCGCTCCTTTCAAACGAATTCAATAAAAATGCATGGTTTATTCACTGTCAATTACCAGTTCTGGCCCCCAGTACTCTAGCGTGCAAGCCTTTGCAATTTTGAATGCAGACTTGCCCTGAACAGTGTCTGGCACTAGTTCATACCGCGAGAATGTCATGCAGTTTGCTCTGAATTGCCCGTCAGAACGTGCTGGGTTTACCATGCGCAGTAGCTTGCAGGGAAGTAAGGTTTGTAGCAGGCGCGCACTGGCAGCGAGAGCATGCTGGGTCGGCAGAGTCCGGGGGGGGGGGGGGGGCTCTGCCTTTAGCATGGTTGTGACATAAGCGCTGGGTGACCAGAGTATGTGCGGAAAAAGAAGAAAAATTTGGCGCAGTGCTTGTGTGATGCGTGGAAGGTCCAATTCGAGGGTAGTGAGCTGAAGCTGGGAGCATGCTTGTTTAGGTTAAGCTGAAGGAACACCAAAAGAAATCCCAGATTGCTGGCGAGGCACAGAGAAGACGAAGACTCTGCCTCTTTTTGCCAGATTTCCTGGAAAGTACTCTCGCGAAATAAATTGAGCAGCTGGCAGCGTTTGACAAAATTCGTGCGTTGACACTCGCTGACAATCCCTGGATCTGCCTGCAGGTTGGGGAATGTGTTACTAAATAGGACCAGCGCGTTGTTCGTCGGGGGGCGCTTCAGTAATTGCATGCTTATCCCACGGGGCCTTGCGGCTTGCAGGTCGTGCTCTTCTAGTCCCTGCAACATGTAAGGTCGCAGAAAATTGCACAGGCGTGCAGCCTCTCGCGCCGCGACGCTGCCGATGTAGGCCAGCTTCTCGGACGTCAGAAACTCTTTGAAACACAGGTTAGCCGCGCCGGACATTATCACGTAATTGTAGGGGTGGTCGACACCCCCCCATCTTTGGGGAACGATGTGGTCAATGTGCCACTTGGGGGCGCCCGGCATAAAGTAAGGGGCCAGGCGAGCTTGCCGCTTATTTTTCAGGACCCAGTACCGTGCCTGGAGCGTGCTGACTGGACGCCGCGCGATTGCTAGTGACATGGTGCCCAAGTACACATGGCGCAGCCCCTGCAGGTGCTGTTCTTTTGAACTGCCAGGTTTTGGAGCTTAGCGCACAGCGCCTGTTGCGTTTCCGCCGAGTCTGCGAGCCGGAAGTCCTCTTCTGTAGGTAGTGCGTCCATCCTTCTGAGCTCTTCCTGAGCCCTTTGCCCTTGTGTGTGTGTGCGGGGTGTGGGGAGGCGCCCCCCCCCCCTCTGACCTCTCCTTCCGCCTTTCAGCTTCCCCTCCCCCCCCCTTCCCCCCCCCCCCCCTCTCTCTCTCTCTCTCTCCCCGATGGGAAAGAGAGGGGGGGGGAGGGGGAGCCAGGACCAGAGCTATTACTGCTACTAAAAAAAAGTTAAATGGTCTTTTTTGTCCTTGACGAGGAAGAAAAAACAAGAGACTTCTTCCCCGACGACGCGAGCTGGTTTTGCGTTGGGGAATTCTTGGACATATACGTGCAAAATGGAAATTCTCGGGCGTGTTTGCCATTGTCGAGGCGCCGGGCGTGGACCAAGTCTTCCGTGCACGAAACGATTTCGCACGCGACACGCATTGTGCGCTTAGTGGGTAGAAATCAAGGGAAGGTTAACATTGATCAGCGCGCGGTAGAGGTTGAGGCTGAGCTGCGCGCCAGCGCACAGAGTCTGCGCTCCAATCTGGACTTGTGCAGCCACTGCCGAATGCCCAGTGGTGTGTCCATTTCCGAGTTCCTACAACAGGCGCGGCCGGCCTCACGATTCTTGTCTACCAGATGGGGGGAAATTTGTCTTACATAGAACAACAGACGTGGGTGGTAGAAGCGGAGCAAACCACATGCGGAGGTCTGCCTTTTCCTGCTGTGGCGCCTTTGTTTTGGGAAAGACTGCCATTTGTGGCGGCCGCGCGATCATCTCTGGATAGCGGCGTCATTCATGTCGATGCACAGGGCAAAGTGGTTATATGGCAGGGTGGGGCAGCAAGGACTCCTCGACGCGAGTGACAAGACGCCTAGGGTCGTAGAAGAAGAAGAAATAGACACAGCCACACACCCCGCTGAGGAGGCGGCAGTCTGCACTGCCGCTACGGCTGCGCCGCAGCCGACAGCCTTTGCGGCGCAGATCTCTTTGTCGCACCAAACCTTCGCCCCTTGTATGTTGCCCCGAAGAAATGCCAGCAAACTGGGGAGGGATTAGGGGAGGGTTCATGTGGCGGCATGCCTCTTGTTGTCTGTTGTGTGGATAAATGTCCGAGATCCGCTAAGTTTTATCGCAATGACAGTAAGTTTGTATTCTGTGGCAAACGTCACGAAGCGCAGATGCGCTTCGTGACCAAGGAGTATCGGGAAGGTATATTTCGTGATTTGTCGCTGACTAATTCGTTGCAGGACAAGCACTGGCTGCGTTCTATGCTGCGGCGCAGCTACTTGCCGGGCAGAGAGCCCTCCTCTGACTCGTCGGGGAACGACGAGTCAGACCCTGGATCGCGTACCCGTACTAGAACATGCACAGGACCAGGCTCATTCTGCGCGAAGGCTTCGCTTAATCTTTATTGCAGCGATGAGTGCAAAAGGAATTATCTAGAACGCAGACGCCAGAGCGTTGCCGAGCGTTCCCCTAAGGGGCGTAGGACTTGGAAAAAGAAACTGGAGCAAATGGAGTCTGAGCAGCCTATTTGCCGGGACTCGTCTCCGCCACGTTACAGGCTCATCTTCCCCTCGCCGGCAGGGCTGGGGTCCGGCTTTGAATGAATTAGAAAAAAAGCCGAATGTGTTTTTCTGGCTCTTGGCCCAGTAGTTTTTGTTCTTTATTAAAAGACGAAAAAAAATACAATAAAACCTAAGAGGGACAAAAAAGACTTTTCGCTCGCGCGGGGAAAAGTTTCTACGCTAAGATGGTCGATGTGCTTTGGGGATTCTCTTGCTTACCCTCAAACCCGTGCGACGCACGGGCCGAGCGTCTGGCTGAACGGAGTTTGAGAGCTCGCCGATCGCGTTGAGCGCGCAGCTCTTTGGTTCGCGCCAAATTCAAAAATGCCTGATTTTGCGGTAACAACACTCCTGCCACAGTTTTGCGGCATTGTCAAACTTTTAATAAAAAAACTTTTAGCACTTTGCGCGCTTTTTTTTGCAAGTCACAGCCCCGGGTCGTTTGCGTGGTCGAGGAAAATCAGCCAACAGAAAAACATAGGCAAGAGCATCAAGAAAATTAGTGCCCAAGCGATCTTCGTGCACACTATTAAGGCCCGCAAGCGCCGCGCCGTGCGATGCCGCGGACGGCGGCGGCAGCGTTGGTGACATTCGCAACACACACAAGCGCGCCGGTGGGGGCCTATCGGGCTATAGAGCTGCCCCCGATCGCACAGCACGCAAAAGCTAGAGGGCTCGTATAAGACGCCGCGGCACCAGCACAAGAGCACGCAGGCCGCGAGCAAGAAGGCTAAATAAACGCTAAAGACAATGGTGGTTTTAAGGATCGGGCCGTCGTGGGCGTGCCAGCGCACCTCTGGCGACTGTCCGTCCACCTGAGCACTAGCTACCAAGGTTCGGCCGCTGTGGTACCAATGGATGTGGCTGCGGGCTATGGCCTGGGAGAAATTCTCGAAGCTGGCGTGGAGGTGTCGATTTCCCAAAGCCAGCGCCCAGACCTGCAAATGTTTGCGGCCCGAACCGGCGCAGAGCTCGCTGCCGCACGGCGTAAAGACGGCGGCGTACGCGGCTGTCTCGGGCTCGTGGAACAAGAACCAGCGGCGGCCCGTTGCGTCGTGCACGCTGCTTCGCAGCAGATCCGTTGCCGCCGCCTTCGGCGCGGTCTCAACCACGAGCCGCACCCCCGTGCGGCTGAGACCCCTGGCCAGGGCCACATCAGCGCTGCGCCTGAAGGCCACTAGTGCCACGTGCTGGCTCTGGTTGACAAAGGGCAGGTGGTCTGAGCCGGACACGTGGTGCGTCACCAACACGCGTTCGGGTCCTTGCCCTTGCAGCCTGCCGCTGGCGAGCCAGAGCACGGTGCGGCCGACGGCTCCCGACAGCGGCCGCTGCTGCCAGCCGCGGAACCCGGGGTGGTAGTGCTGGAAAGAACCCAGGGACGCATTGCCGTGGCGCCATAGCACCGCTTTCGCGTGCAACAGCGATGACCCCGTCACCTCCCGCAGTAGCCAGCCCGCACCGTTGGTTATCACGTGTGCAGACCAATGCCGCCAGAACTTGGCCCAAGCAAACTGGTGGTTGTCCCACAGCCGCCAGTGCCGCAGCAGCCGGAAGGTGTGCTCGCTGGTCCCCGGCCCCACGTACGCGCCCATGCTCCAGCCCAGTGCCGTCAGGTCCCACTCGTCCAGTCCGTTCGCGCCAGCGGCAAATGCAGCCAGCGCTTGTCGCTGCTCTGCCGCCGGCCGGCCAATCGTAAACCGCTCGTACAGCGCTGGTAGGCGCGGGCCGCCCGCGACGCCGCCGAACAGATCTAACTCCGTGACCAGCAGCACGAACGCCGTGCTCTTGTACAAGCTGAAGTCGCGCGCGCTGCCGTCCCACACCCCATCGAAGTAGCCTAACACGTCGCGCCGCGCCCCGCTGAGCAACACGAGGTTCCACGACAGCAAGTCGTGCCGCCCCTGGTACCGCATCTGCGGCACGGCCCACAGGCCCGCCTCGCTGCTGTACTGGCGCAGCTGCCGCACCAGCTCCTGGGCGCACTGGGCTGCGAGCCCACGAATCTCGGTGTCGTCCGCCAGGTCGTACAAGTTCACCAGCCCGACCAACGACCATGGCAGGTACATCCCGGAAGCAAATTCATAAAACCCGACCGCTTGCTTTTCGCGCAGGTAGGCCAATGTGCGTGTTTTCCAGCCCACAGGACAGCGGGGCGGCGCCCAACCCAGCCTGCACAGCACCGGAGCCGCCGAACTCCATAATAAGATATGGTTTTCGCTCCAGAACACTGAGCGTGCGTCACCGGTCGTAAACCACAAGCCTGGAAGAGACAACAAGGCATCCATCAGCACGCTGGCATTCAGCGCGGGCTGGCAGTGCAGGATGCGCACAACAGAAGCGAGCCAGAAATCTGCTACTGTGCTAGTGCGGATTTCCTGTGCCAGCGCGGCGAGCTGCCCCGGTGGTAGCGTCCGGTTGTGACAGGCCAGGACGAACAGGTCTGTATAGCGGCCGCTGTCGTTGCGGCGCGTGCCGTTGTCGTAGTTGGCAAGCAGAAGCCTGGTCACGACATCTTTCCGGTACTGGAAGCCCTCCCGTGAGTCCTCGTGCAGCAAGTCCATGACCCGTGCCTTTTTTTGGAGGGAGGGGGGGGGGAAAGGGAAACTGTCCCGCGCGCTGGCAGGGGGAGAAAAAAACAGAGAGGAGTTTGTTCCCGCGCGTGAGTTCTGTTTCCTTTCCTTCTTTCTCCCTTCCTGTTTTTTACCAAGCCATTGCCGTCCCCTCCACGCCCCCTTTCCCTGCCCCATTGCTTTTTTTTACCGGGAAGAGGGGGGGGGGGACGCGGGAGGAGAGAGAGGGTGCATTGACGGCTGCGCCGCGGAAGACGAACTCCGCCCCCCCCCGCCCTCCCCTTCCTAGATTGCGACCAAAAACTTGCTGCTTTGCTGCAGGGAAGAACGCGTGCAGGGAAGCCCCCTTCCCCGCCCCCCTGCAGAGCAGCAAATAAAAAAAAGGCTTTTGTACTAGCCCGCACAAACATCACCATGCTTTGCGCTTGGCTGGCTGTGTCGCACTTCCGCCCCGACGGCACGGTTGCTCGGGTGGGTGATTTGTTACGACAGCATTTGCCAACGCGGATGCTGGTGCCGGGCTGGACAGGTTACTACGGTTGGAATTACGAGTCGGCAGTAGCGCTGGAAGCATTGCGCAACCCGCCGTGGGACGCGTCCGCTGCAGTCGATGCCATGCTGGGCTCCCAAGCCCTGGCTTTTTGGCAGCCGGGGTGGTGGATAGCGCACCATTTCCCCGTGACGTTCATGTGGACCGCCGGGGACAGGGTCGGCCTGTTCGGGAGCCTGTTCCGCGACACCGATGGCGCAAACAGCGTCTATTGCTATGCCGTCCGCGGCGTGCGTCACTGGCAGCGGCACGCGAATTGGACGGGCCTAGTGACACGACACTTTGGACACGGCCGCAATTGTAAGCGGTGGCTGTGGCTGGATGATGTGTACATGGCAGGCGCGGCGCTGCTGGCAGACTATCCTGACGAAGCGTGGGCCATGCTAGCCCAGGCCAGGCAGGCGTTTGTGGACCCGGCCGATCGGCTGTGGTGGCACGGACGGTGCGGCGGCGCCGCTGGTGGCGTTAAGTGGGGCAGAGCCAACGCCTGGGCGCTGCTGGCGCTGGCCCGCTACGTGGTGCGCACCAATGACAGCCGGGCTATCGAGTGGCTGCACCAGGATCTATTGGTTCTGTCCAGCTACCAGCGCGCGTCATCCGGCGCTTTTGGCAACATCGTGAACGACGCGGGCAGCCCGGACGAGACCAGCCTGACCAGCGTTTTTGTGTACGCAGTAGCGGTGCTGGAACGCGCTCCTTTGAACCGGACCGACGACCTGCGCAACCGGGCGCTGGCCGCACTACGCTGGCTCAATACGCGACGTACGCAAGGTTTCCGGCTAAGCGACAGCTGTCCGCGACGAGGACAGTCCGCAGCGGATTACAACCGCGGCGTGTCGGCCACGAAGTTAACCGCAGGCCCCGCGGTGGCCCTGGTAGCCTGGGCGCGCGTGGGCGAAGTGCTGTTGCACAATGCAAGCGCTACACACTACCGCAGTGCGTCCTGGGCACAGGCCCCAGCAGGCCGGTGCGACTCGCGACAGATATCGCCGGCCTTTTACGCGCTGGTGAGCGTGCTCGGCGGCGCAGCTGTTGGCATTTGCTGTTGCTATTGTCGCAGCAGAGGATTCGCAGGGGCGTGTCGCAAAAACAAAAGAAGAGATTGGAGACATTTTGGTAGAGAATGATTTCTTTAATAAAAAGTATTCTTTTCCAAATTCCCGGCGTGACCCTAGGGAAGCGCCTGTGATTTCCGTCGCTAGAACACTTTCTGCCCCCTTATACTGAGTTAGGCACGCCGAGGTCGGAGTACAAGAAGTCTGTACTGCTAGGCATGGTACGCTAGGTAGTAGTTAGTGACTATACTTATGGCCTTGTTGGAGAGCCTGGCCCAGGCCTTCCACTAGTGCCCAAAACACTAGCAGGCTTGTCACCAAGCCTTTTATCATTGCACGTCTTGTGGCAGACAGCCAGTACGGACGCGACAGTTGTCGCGCCCGTCGAAGGAGCTTAGAACTCTCGGTGTACTTCTCTTCATCTTCTTTTTCTTCTTCTTCTTCTTGTCTCACGTTTGTTTCGAATGCAGATAGCTGGCGCATTGGTCTTGGCAGGAACTCGGCCATCAGGGCACTGAACGACCAAAAATGAGACAAGAAGAAAAAAAAGGAAATACAAAAATAGGTACGCTCCGCGCCCCCCCCCCTTTTTCTGGCTAGCTAAACAGGTGCGCTGTTCCTCTCCCCCTCCCCCCTTCCGCACACACCAAACTCCAGCCACTGCAAAACGACCGACGAGAGGAGGCAGGAGGGAAGGGGAGAAGGGTGTATGAAGAACGGAAGGCCAGGGCAAGAATTGCGAAACGGCCCAGCTAGGCACAACAATCGCAAATGAAAGCTTGCGTAAGCAGGCCACAGTCGGGCTTGGTGTGCAGTGCCGCCTTCCTGGCGGCCTGTGCGCTGGTCACTGTGCTGCGGCCTCCGCTCCACACAGAGCATGCAGCCCCGAACTACATCGTCTTCGTGCTATCAGTAGCCGACCATGGCTCGTGGCGCGCCAACAACTCACGACAGCTGTGCCAAGTTTTCCGCGACGCGGGCCGCCACTGCGACTTGTGGCACGGGGTCGACGCGCGACAGCCGACGACAGTGGCATCGCTGCAAGTGCGCGGGTGGGTAAACGCCAAAGGGCTGTCGCGCAAGGAGTACGCCCTGGCGCTGTCGCACGTGTGGCTGTGGGAGCACGCACTCGCCGAAGTTTGTAACACGGTCAACAACAGCATACTCATCCTGGAGGACGATGCCCTGCTCTCTGACACTGCCAACATAGAACGTCTGCTCAAGACCAACACCGCGCGCTGGGACGTGATCACGTTGTACACCAAGGTACGCGGCCGCCGCCTAGCCTGGGACAGGGTCGCGGTCTCGCCCGGGCTGTTCCGCTCTCTGGCCGGCGACCACACGTCCGGCACGGTGGCGCTGTTGTACCGGTGCGAGGCGCTCGCCTACCTGCGTGCGCGCTTGCCCGTGCGTGGCAGAATTGATATGTGGCTGGGCTGGCAAGTACACCCCCTGCACAATTTCCGCTTCCTCGCAGCCATTCCTAACGTGGTGAATCACCCTTAGCTCTCAACAGATTAACAGAGCAGAGAGAGAGAAAGGTCCTTTGCAAACAATTTTTTCACAGGTTTCATAATTCGGCCAGTTTCGCGCCAAATGCCACCAGTGCCGCAGTTTGTGGACACTTCAGATAGACCGCAAATTGCGGCACGCAATAAATTTTTTTTGGGAGCGACTTTGGCAACACAGAAAGATTTCTAGGGAAACAAATGGGGGCGGGGGGAAACACAGGCCCCCCCCCTGCGCCACACCAGAATGCGTAGAGGTTTGGAGGGGTGGCACGGGGGGGGGGCCGCCTGGCCCGAATCCCCTCCCTCAAAATCCACCCCTCCTCCTGAATGTTGAAGAAATTCATGACTGCGACACAGTACAGTTTCCCGGGGCTGAGGATCTATGCCTGGCCCTCGCGTCTCACGCCGGCGCGCTGTCTCTCAATTCTTTTGCTGGTTTTGGTAGTTGGTTGGTTGCTACAGAACTGCTCACCGGTAGCTAGCACCACGGCCTACCAGCCCGTAGTGCCAGGCAACGAGGTTTGGCGGCGCTGCTCCCGACAACACAACCAGACAGGCGCCAACCTCTCTTTTGCGGTGGTGACCCTACATTTGGGTTGGGAGACCATTCCTTGGGCACGCTGCAGCTTCCAAGAACCTAAGCGACGATATTGTGACCTGCAGAAGTACGATTTATTCGACGACGGTTGTTTCCGGCCCGGGGAGTTGCTGCCTTTGCGCTGGTGGATGTATCCCCAAGCGGCACGTTTTAATAAGCTGCGGTACTTGGAATGGCTGCTGCGCGCATCGATGCCGTACGAGTACTTCTTGTGGGTGGACGGAGACACTGTCTTCGCCAATCAGTCTGTCAGGATCGAGGAACGCTTCGAGCAGGTCCGCCGGGCGGTGGACGCGCGTGCAGACGCAAAGCCGATCTTCGTGTTAGCAGCAGAAAAAAGACGCCGCTACAAGATCAACAATGGGGTCTGGTTCGTGCGCAACACGCCGCGGGCGCACGCGGCCCTGCTGCGCGTCTACGACCAAACGGTCCTGCCATTCCACCACGTGGCGGACCAGCTAAGCCTGCGCGATTTCTTAGTAGCGCACCCAGACTTTGAACGCCACAGCGTCTGGGTCTTGCCCAGGCAGGCTATCGACCTCTTGCAGGGCGGGCCCTCCGATTGGATTTTTCACCTCCCGGGTCGCACCATGGACGAGCGCCGCGAGCGGCTAGGCGCCAACGGCCTCCTGTGTTACCAGGCTTAGTCGCGGCTGGATGATTATGTGTGTGTGTGAGGGGTCTGTACGAATCTCTAAATTTTCAGAATCAATCCGTTTATATCTTTTTTTTAATAACAATTCCGAACGTCTGTGCTACTACTACTACTACTACTAGGCTTTGTCAAGCCAGTCAGGCTCGTGGATCACGCAATAGAGATTATCGTCCAGTGCTTGTGCACAGCAGCCGTCCTGCCTGCAGATGGGCAGCGAGGGCCGCGTCCTTGCCAAAAAGAGCCCCGACATAAACGAGAGCAACTCCTCGTCCTCGCCTCGTACTGAACCAGACGCTCCTGTCTAACAAAACCAAAGTGCATATTGTGCGCCTAGGTATGACGACAAGCAGGCATTCATTTCGCCCGCGAAGAGGGAGAGAGAAGGGGAGAGGGAAGAGAAACCTGTTCTTGCGCAGACATCCCCCAAGGTCAAAATGTTTTTAAGCTGACAGGCTGTTTCAGCCTTTACTTTACTTCTTCGGGACACACACCAACACACACACAATCATAAGCGCGCACACACAGAGACAGACACACAAACACAAACAGAGACAGACACACAAACACACACACACGCACAAACACACACAGATACACAAATACACACACGCACAAACACAAACACAAACACACACACAAACACAAATACACGCACAAACACAAACACAAACACACACAAACACACAAACAGACAATCACACAAACACACACACACATACACAAACACACACACACACAAACAGACAATCACACAAACACAGACACAAACAGACAATCACACACAGACAAACACAGACAAATTTAATTGACACACATACAAACATACAAACACACAACACAACAACAAAAAC
>WBZZ01001528.1:10000-12500 GCA_019918135.1 Paulinella micropora
TTTTCCTAAGGTAGGTAGGTAGGTAGGTAGGTAGGTAGGTAGCCTCCATCTCTAGCGTTTCCTAAGGTAGGTAGGTAGGTAGGTAGGTAGGTAGGTAGGTAGGTGGGTAGGTGCATTAAGTTGGTACAAGCCTCCGTGTCTAGCTTTTCCTAAAGTAGGTAGGTAGGTAGGTAGGTAGGTAGGTAGGTAGGTAGGTAGGTAGGTAGGTACCATGCCTAGCTTTTCCTAAGGTAGGTAGGTAGGTAGGTAGGTAGGTAGGTAGGTAGGTAGATAAGTGGGTAGGTGGGTAGGTAGGTAGGTAGGTAGGTAGATAGGTAGATAGGTAGATAGGTGGGTAGGTAGGTAGGTAGGTAGGTAGATAGGTAGGTAGGTAGGTGGGTAGGTAGGTAGGTGGATTAAGTCGGTAGGTAGATAGGTGAATAGCTAGGCAGGTAGGTAGATAGGTGGGTAGGTAGGTAAGTAGATAGGTGGGTAGGTAGGTAGGTGGGTAAGTAGGTAGGTAGGCAGGTAAGTAGGTAGGTAGGTAGGTAGGTTGGTAGGTTGGTGGTTGGTGGGTTGGTAGGTAGTTAGGTAGGTAGGTAGGCAGGTAGGTAGGTAGGTAGGTAGTAGGTGGGGAAGGTAGGTAGGTAGGTAGGTAGGTAGGTGGGTCGGCAGGTAGGTAGTAGTTAGTTAGTTAGTCAGTTGGTTAGGTAGGTAGGTAGGTAGGTAGGTAGGTAGGTAGGTAGGCTGATACCAGTTCAACGTGGTGGTTGCTCTCTCTCTCTCTCTCTCTCTCTCTCTCTCTCTCTCTCTCTCTCTCTCTCTCTCCATACCAGCTCAACGTCGTGGTTGCTCTCTCTCTCTTTCTCTCTCTCTCTCTCTCCATACCAGGTCAACGTCGTGGTTGCTCTCTCTCTCTCTCTCTCTCCATACCAGCTCAACGTCGTGGTTGCTCTCTCTCTCTCTCTGTCTCTCTCTATCTCTCTCTCCCCATACCAGTTCAACATCGTGGTTGCCAGCGATCAGCAACCGGACAGGGCAGTTGATAGACTGACACACAACACACAACCACTATTGTATTGTATTGTATTGTATTGTATTGTATTGTACTGTTTTGTATTGTATTGTATTGATTGTATTGCATTGTATTGTATTGCAACCGGACAGGGCAGTTGATAGACTGACAGACATACATACATTCATACATACATACATACATACAGACAGACATACATACATACATACATACATACATACAGACATACATGCATACATACATACAGACATACAGACATGCATACATACAGACATACATACAGACATACATACAGACATACAGACATACATACAGACATACATACAGACATACATACCACCGACAATACACAACCACTTTTGTATAGTATAGTATAGTATTGTATTGTATTGTATTGTATTGTATTGTATTTCAGCGTAGTGGTTGCCAGCGATCAGCAATCTCTCTCTCTCTCTCTCTCTCTCTCTCTCTCTCTCTCTCTTACTCTCTCTCTCTCTCTCTCTTACTCTCTCACTCTCTCTCTCCCTCTCTCTCTCTCTCTCCTTCTCTCTCCTCTCTCTCTCCTTCTCTCTCCTCTCTCTCGGACAGGGCAGTTGATATCTCTCTCTCTCTCTCTCTCTCTCTCTCTCTCTCGGACAGGGCAGTTGATATATTGTATTGTATTGTATTGCATTGTATTGTATTGCAATCGGACTAGGCCGTTGATAGACTGACACACAACACACAACCACTATTGTATTGTCTTGTATTGTATTGTATTGTATTGCATTATATTGTATGGTATTGCATTGAATTGTATTGTATTGTAGTGTAGTGTAGTAGTGTATTGTATTGTATTGTATTGTATTGTATTGTAGTTTATTGTATTGTACTATTGTACTGTATACAATACAATACACTACAATACAATACAATACAATGCAATGCAATTCAATACAATTCAATACAATACAGTACAATACAATACAATACAATACAATTCAATTCAAAACAATACAATAAAATTCAATAGGACTAGGCCGTTGATAGACTGACACACAACACACAACCACTATTGTATTGTCTTGTATTGTATTGTATTGTATTGTATTGCATTATATTGTATGGTATTGCATTGAATTGTATTGTATTGTATTGTATTGTAGTGTAGTGTAGTGTATTGTATTGTATTGTATTGTATTGTAGTTTATTGTATTGTACTATTGTACTGTATACAATACAATACAATACAATACAATACAATACAATGCAATGCAATTCAATACAATTCAATACAATACAGTACAATACAATACAATACAATACAATTCAATTCAAAACAATACAATAAAATACAATACAATACAATACAATACAATACAATGCAATACAATACACTACAGTACAATACAATACAAGACAATACAATAGTGGTTGTGTGTCAGTCTATCAACGGCCTAGTCCCTTTGCAATACAATATAATACAATGCAATTCAATACAATACA
>WBZZ01001528.1:20000-22500 GCA_019918135.1 Paulinella micropora
TTCGACAGTCTAGTATAAACCGACAGAGCACTGTGGGTTTTATTCCGGGCTCAACAAGTGAGAAAGGGCACCCTGAGGGAACAGGATTGTGCTTCCCGTCGCTATTTCGGCATATGACTTATAGGCGTATGGCTAGGCACACATAAGGCACCCCACCACGGGCCCAGCACACCCACACCATCCCCTAATTCTCTGTCTGTCGACAGATGGCACCCATTTCAAAAAATCAAGCCCAAGAGAGGGTCAGTGAGATAGATAGATAGATAGATAGATAGATAGATATAGAGATGTCGCAAAGGAATGTAGTCCTTGCAAAGGAACGCAGTTTCACATCAAACAGTAATTTGTGTACTGTGCATGTGTCCGGGATGGGAATCACGGGTAGACTGTGTTCTGGCAAAAAGAAGAGGAGGAAGGACGTTGAAGAAAAAGGCAAGCTAGGAATGGAGAGTGGGGAGGATAAGGAAGAAGAGAAAGAAAAGGAAGCCGTTAGTCCAAGTGTTTTGAGCACCGTAAGCTTGCGCAAGCTACAATGATGACATTGTATGAGGCCTAAACCCCCGAAGGGACCTAGCCCGGGCTATGCAACACTGAACGGCTATGACGGAATGCAGTCACCGATACGGACTAGAGGAAGATTAGTCAAGATAGATAGATAGATAGATAGATAGATAGATAGATAGATAGATAGATAGGTAGATAGATAGATAGATAGATAGATAGATAGATAGATAGATAGATAGATAGATAGATAGATAGATAGATAGATAGATAGATAGATAGATAGACGTACCTTGAGCGGGAGGTGTTGGCGCAGTATGACTTGGCCACGACTACCTATACATACACAGATAGATGCATACATACATACATGCATACATACATACATACATACATACATACATACGTACGTACATACAAGCAGCTACAGTCGAGGCAATATAGAGGCAGCTGGACGCATAGATACGTACATAAGTACATGAGCACATACATACATGCATACATACATACCTACAGCCCCATTGGAGGAGATATAGAGGCAGTGTGAAAGTGTCTGCGCGGAGATATAGAGGCAGTTGGACAGTTTGACACATAGAGATACGTACATAAGTACATAAGCACATACATACATGCAAACATACGTACCTATAGCCCTATTGGAGGAGATAAAGAGGCAGTGTGAAAGTGTCTGCGCGGAAATATAGAGGCTGTTGGACAGTTGGACACATAGATACGTACATAAGTACTTAAGTACATAAGCACATACATACATGCAAACATACGTACCTATAGCACTATTGGAGGAGATAAAGAGGCAGTGTGAAAGTGTCTGCGCGGAAATATAGAGGCTGTTGGACAGTTGGACACATAGATAGGTACATAAGCACATACATACATGCAAACATACGTACCTATAGCACTATTGGAGGAGATATAGAGGCAGTGTGAAGTGTCTGCGCGGTAACCTATGCGAAATCCCAGCCTGTGTGTGTGAACGTCGTGTATGTATGTATGTATGTATGTATGTGTGTATGTACGTATGTACGTATGTATGTTTTAAGATGGATTGTGATGCATGTACAAATTTATGTATGCATGCATGTATGTGTGCACGTATGTATGCATGTGTACACATATGTATGCTGCATGCATACACACATACATACATACATACATACATGCACGCAAACACACACACACACACATACATACATACATACATACATTACATACATACATACATACACATGCATACATTCATACATACAGATGCATGCATAAATACATACATACATACAAACGTACGTACATATATATATATATATATATATATATATATATATATATATATATATATATATATATATATATGTACGTACGTTTGTATGTATGTATGTATTTATGCATGCATCTGTATGTATGAATGTATACATGTGTATGTATGTATGTATGTGTGTGTATGTATGTATGTATGTGTGTGTATGTGTGTGTCTGTCATACATACAGATGCATGCATAAATACATACATAAATACAAAAGTACGTACATATACACATATATATATGTATGTATGTATGTATGTACGTATGTATGTATGTATGTATATGTACGTATGTATGTATGTATGTATGTATGTATGTATGTATGTATGTATGTTGTATGTACGTATGTATGTATGTATGTATGTATGTGTATGTATGTATGTACATGTACATATGTATGTATGTGTGTATGTATGTATGTACGAATGTATATACATATATATGTATGTATGTATGGATATATGATTATGTATGTATGTATGTATGTACATATATATGTATGTATGTATGTATGTAACATATGTATGTATGTATGTATATATATATATGTGTGTGTGTGTGTGTGTGTGTGTGTGTTTGCGTAGCTTGGCAAAAGTATGTATGTACATATGTATGTATGTATGTATGTAAGTATGCATACATGTATGTATGTATGTATGAATGTATGTCTGTATGTC
>WBZZ01001529.1:0-2500 GCA_019918135.1 Paulinella micropora
ATAGGCGAATAGCAGATAGATAGATAGATAGATAGATAGATAGATAGATAGATAGATAGATAGATAGATAGATAGATAGATATATAGATAGATAGATAATAGATAGATATGTTTAATCTATGGGCGTGGCGTAGCTTAAAAACCATTGTCTCCTTTACTACCCCCGAGCAAGAACTCTCAGCACTTCAGCCGCGCACCAACCACGGTCCGCTGTGGTTGGTGCCTGTGCCCAGTTCAAGCCGAAAGGTAGCCGAGCCCTTTTGAACTGTGCAGAACAACCACTAAAACACTCCCCCAGGGTCGTGTGCCATAAGGAGATGATGGTCGCCAAAGCCGAGGTTTCGGGAGTTCACGCTCGTTGTGAGTTACCTTCTACAACCTCGGCTTCATCAACCCTTTGCACCACGGCCCCGGTCGGGAGATGGTCGCCTGTTTTTAGCCCTTGCGCCGCGCGCGATTAGCGGCGGACACAAAACCATCGTTATAGGAGCTTTGGTTTTAGGCCGGAGCACTGAGCAGCTGGCCCTCTACATTTCCCTCGGATAGATAGATAGATAGATAGATAGATAGATAGATAAGATAGATAGATAGATAAGATAGATAGATAGATAGATAGATAGATAGATAGATAGATAGATAGATAGATATGATAGATATGATAGATATGATAGATATGATAGATAGATAGATATGATTGATAGATAGATAGATAGATAGATAGATAGATAGATAGATAGATAGCTTGCTAGCTAGCTAGCTAGCTAGATAGATAGATAGATGGATGGATGGATGGATGCATAGATGGATGGATGGATGCATAGATGGATGCATGAATGGATAGATAGATAGATAGATAGATAGATAGATAGATAGGTAGGTAGGTAGGTAGATAGGTAGGTAGGTAGATAGATAGATAGATAGATAGATAGATAGATAGATAGACAGACAGATAGATAGATAGATAGATAGATAGATAGATAGATAGATAGATAGATAGATAGATAGATAGATAGATGGATACATAGATAGGTAGACCTGTGTTATCGCAGTCGTTACTCGACTCAGAAGAGGAGGAAGAATAGCCACACACGTCCTAGAGATAGATAGATAGATATAGATAGATAGATAGATAGATAGATAGATAGATAGATAGATAGATAGATAGATAGATAGACGAGACGAGACGAGTCGCTTCGCTTCGAGACGAGTCGCTTCGCTTCGAGACGAGTCGCTTCGCTTCGAGACGAGTCGCTTCGCTTCGAGACGAGTCGCTTCGCTTCGAGACGAGTCGCTTCGCTTCGAGACGAGTCGCTTCGCTTCGAGACGAGTCGCTTCGCTTCGAGACGAGTCGCTTCGCTTCGAGACGAGTCACTTCGCTTCGAGACGAGTCGCTTCGATTCGCTTCGCTTCGCTTCGCTTCGCTTCGATTCGATTCGATTAGATTAGATTAGATTAGATTAGATTAGATTAGATTAGATTAGATTAGATAGATAGATAGATAGATAGATAGATAGATAGTGTTTATCTAGGATCGTCGCATAGGCAAAAGGCCATAGGCGTACCAGGAGGCATCCTCGGCTCAGGCCTGCCTTCGCCTACCTGGCTTCCCCCCAACGGGGGATTCACTTACCAAGCACAAAGTGCAGGGTAAGTAACCTTTATGGGAGAGCTCAAAGGAAAGACCCAACGCCATAGCTACCCATGGTGCAGCCTTGCGAGGTAGCCAACTGGCATGTGGTGTAGTTTGCTCTAGGAGGGTTGGTCTTCATCGCCAACGTCCCGCCCCCTCGACCAATTTTTCTTACTTCGAGGGGAGGGACGCCCTCGTGATAGATAGATAGATCGATAGATAGATAGATAGATCGATCGATCAATCGATAGATAGATAGATAGATAGATAGATAGATAGATAGATAGATAGATAGATAGATAGATAAATATATAGATAAGCTAGCTAGATGTTTGCTCATACCTCGTCGAGTTGTTCTTGTTCCTCGTCGCTGCTGTCGCTGGCGTTGTTGTTTTGCTTGTCCTCGCCCTCATTGCCCTCCCCGTCCTCCGCCTCCTCGTCCGTGCTACCGTCGTTGTCGCCCGTCTATGTATACGTGTATTATGTATATACAAATGTATGCTTATATAGGTTTGTATGTATGTTATGTCTGTACCGTCTGTCTGTTTCGCGCGGTGCAGCCTGCTCTGCCGCGTCCTAGCTCTCCTGTCGGCAGGCGCAGCGAGCGCAGGTAGGCCAAGCCAGCCGGCGCACCAGGCAGCCCGTCCTGAACAGGAAGACAAAGAAGGAGAAGAAAATGAAGGAAACGACCAAGAAGAAGACGAAGAAGAAGACGACGAACAAGAAAAAGAAGAAGAGGACGAAGAAGAAACAGATGGAAAGGAAGAAGAAGAAGAAGAAGAAGAAGAAGAAGAAGAAGAAGAAGAAGAAGAAGAAGAAGAAGAAGAAGAAGAAGAAGAAGAAGAAGAAGGAGAAGGCAGGAAGGAAGGA
>WBZZ01001529.1:7500-27500 GCA_019918135.1 Paulinella micropora
AAGAACAAGCAATGGAAGAAGCAAAGAAATACCACGAGGAAAAAGTTAAAACAAAGTATGATGAATGGAAAGTTAATTATGATAACGAAACAAAAGAAATAAAAAAAGAAAAGAAAAGGAATTGGAAGAAGAAAACAATTAAGTGTGAATGCGGAGTTGAAATAAATAGGAGTAGCAAAGCAAGACATATGAAATCAAACAGGCACACAGAAAAAATTTCTTCTAAACAAAACGAAGGGGTAATATATAAGGATACATAGGGGAACGAACAAGATGCACACGATGACAGAAAACAAACGACGATACAAATGTGATTGTGGTTCTGATGTTGATATTTCAGGAAAGAAAATACACTTGAAATCAAAAAAGCACAATAAGTTTCTTGAAAAACAAGAAGAAGAAAAGGAGAAAAAAGAAGAATGGGAAAGAATGATTGAAAATATTAATAAAAGACGAGACAGTGATGATTGGTGTAATTTCTGTCATTACCGCGAACATAACTGTCATTGCGGACTCATTTCAATATAATGATAATACTATTTTTTTTGCCAAGCCCGCCCCGCCAGCCCCGCCCTAATTATCATCTATACACAGGGGAGAGTATATTATATAGGACACAAGCGGGCAGCCAATGGCAGAGACTAAAAAATTTGAATGCGAATGCGTTTCCATAATCAATGTCTCGGGAATACGAAGACATAATCAAACAAAAAAACACAAAACATTTGACTTTGAAGGATTTAGGAGAATGTTAGAATTGACTAAGCACATTCCGATTGGAGAAAATACAACTGGAGAAAAACAAGAAATTGTTGAAAAACAAGAAATTAATGAAAATCAAAAAGACGAAAAAAAATCAGATGTTAAACTATTTTATATTTCTAGCGATGAAATCAGAGCTGGGCTTTGGAAAAATCTTAACCCTAAATCAGCAAAAACTGGTGAAGGTTTAATAGATTGGTTGAAAAGGGAAAAAAGAGAAAGAGAAGCCCCGCCCGCATCGCCCGCCCAGACCGCACCGCCAGCCCCGCCCGCCCTGCCAGCACCGCCCGCCCCGCCCTAATTTTCATCTAAACATTGGGCCCCCCGTATATATAGACACGGGGAGCACACGGCAGACCACGGCGGGGCCAGACGATTGAGATAATTATTTAATTTCCAAAAAAAATTTGTTATCAAATATATAAGATGGAGACACACACTTACAACGGTAAGACTTATAGGTTGGACAAATTTAGGGAACAAAAAATTAATTATGAAATCAAAAGGGTCAGGGGTCAAGATGTGCTGTATATAATACCGAAGACGAGAAAGTATAAGGTGGATACAACAACGGCCCAAAATTACTTGAACCGAGTAAGAGGTGCTGTTTACTTTGAGGAACGGAAACAAGGTATTCCAGTAGCACCACCATTACCGCCTCAGTTTGAGGCGAAAGTGAGAGAAAGAAAAGAAAGGGTGAAAGACTTAATGCGATACGGAAACTACGAAATCAAACACGTAGATAGAAAGAAGCACACGCTAGGCATTAATGAAAGCCTGTATTGGGTTAGGATTAGAGGCAACTTTACTTTATTCAGTATGGAAGATGTAGTAAAGTTTATTGAGATAATACTGAACGACTTTATTAAAAGACAGAGACAAGGTAATATGGTAAGTCTAAGTATCAAGTTCGTAGATTACTATGGAGCAGTATCTACGGGTTTGAAAAAACTTAACGAGATTTCTGTCAGCGATGTTTTAGAAAGATTGTCAGCATTATTTCAAAGCAATGAAAGCCTTTATACAGACGAAAAGGGAACCAATATGGATAAGTTTAGGTTTGTTTTGAAATCTGTTGAAATGCCAACGGGCGGAACGAGGCTTCAAATAATTAATAAGTTGGATGTATATAAAAAGAGAGGAGTAATTCAAATTAATAATACAGACAACATATGCTTAGCCAGAGCAATTGTTGTAGTAAAAGCAAAAATTGAAAAACACAAAAAATACAAGACAATATTAATGGGACGAAAGATACAGGAAGAGATGGCTTTGAAACTACACGAAGAAGCGAATGTCATTCAGGATGTGTGCGGTATTCCTGAAATCAATACATTTGCTATCCACATTAAATACAATCTGGTTATTGTTGAATTTCCTGACAAGATTGTTTATAAGACTGACATGCTTAATGAAAAGGGCGAGCGACTTACGAACCTTTACATACTTAAGACAGAGAACCACTACGATGCGATAACCAATATGAAGTCTTTGCTAGGCAAAAAGAACTTCTGTGAGTTATGTCTAAGGGGATACAAAGAAAGGCACGCCGGCGAATCCACTTGTAATATCTGCGAAACCAAAGGATGTAAGGGTATTAACGATAAAAGCAATTGGACGGATTGCTATTCGTGTAATAGAAAGTTTCCGAATACGGTATGTTTCAGCAACCACAAGAAGACGAACTGCGATATCAAAGCTAAATGTCTTTCGTGCGGACTTAATTACAGGAAGAAAGACAAACACAAGTGCGGTTATGCGAAATGCCGTAATTATAAGGAACTGAAACCACTTGAACACCAATGTGAAATTGTGAAGAAAGACATTCTACCTTTTTCAGAGAAATACATATTCTTTGACTTTGAAGCGACACAGGATACTGGTGAGCACATTGTTAATCATGCGGAAAGTCAGTATTACGATGCGAAGGAACCACCCGTCATTCATAAGAACATTGATGATTTCTGTAAGTGGGCTTTTGAACCTCAACACAACGGCTTTACATTCATTGCTCATAACAGTCGCGGATATGACTGTCAGTTTATTCTTAAATGGTTAGTGGATAACGGACAAGCACCATTCGTCATTTATCAAGGCGGTAAGATAATGATGATGACTTTGAAGAAATACCGCTTCATTGATAGTCTCAGTTTCTTGACTATGCCTCTGGCTGATTTTCCTAAAACATTCGGATTGAAAGAGCTTAAAAAGGGCTTCTTCCCTCACTTCTTCAATACGGATAAGAACAAAAATTATGTTGGTGTGATGCCTCATAAAAAGCACTACGGCTACGACACTATGAAAGATAAGAAGAGAGCGGAATTCTTAGAATGGTATGAAAGCCAAAGAAACAACACATTTGATATGCAGAAGGAAATCGCGGAATACTGTCATAGCGATGTTGATATTTTGAGAAGGGGATGTATGGATTTTAGCAAGCAGTTTTTAGAATTCGGTATTGACCCGTTTCAATATACAACTATTGCGAGTTGTGTTATGGCTTTGTATCGTGCTAAGTTTATGCCAGAGAATTCAATCGCTGTGTTGAAGGCGGAAAAGCAAAACAGGATTACCTCTCGGGCTTGTGTTGAATGGATAGCTTACAGAAGCAGGTTAGACCAAACGGATATTAAGCACGCATTCAATGGAGGCGAAAAAATGTTTCGTATTGGCGACTCAACTATTTATGTAGATGGCTGGGATGAAAAGACGAAAACCGCTTATGAATTTCACGGATGTCTCTGGCACGGATGTCCAAAGTGCTTCAATGGTAATACAATCAATACTAAGAAGAACAAGACGATGGGCGAACTATACAAGGCAACAATGAGACGAGAAAAAGAACTAAGCAAACAAATAAGCAAACTAGTAATTATCTGGGAATGTGAATGGAGATTAATGAAAACAAGTGAAAGCCTAGCGGAAGATACGAATGAACGAATTACTGAACAGGAAGGACTGAACCCACGAGAAGCAATGTTTGGAGGTAGAACGGATGCTTTAACATTGTATTGGAAAGCACGGCACGATAACGAATACGCAAAATACATTGACATATGCTCTCTGTATCCTACCGTTATGTTTTACGACCTTTACCCTAGCGGACACCACGAAATCATTAGACCGAACAACGACGACGACCGACTGTCTATGAGAAACAAAATCATAAACAGAGAATATTTCGGAGTGTCTAAGGTTAAGATGCTACCGCCGAGAAAATTACTACACCCCGTTTTACCTAAGGCGGACAGAGGTAAGCTTATGTATTACTTATGCGACAAGTGCGGAATGACCGAACAGAAAACCGAATGTAAGCACACCGATAACGAGCGAACAATAACTGGCACTTGGGCAACACCCGAAATCTACAAGGCCTTAGACAAAGGCTATAAGTTGATTAAAGTATATGAGGTATGGCACTGGAAGGAGCAGAGCAGTAGCCTGTTCAAAGATTACATAAAAACTTTCTTAAAGGTTAAACAAGAGTCAAGCGGATATCCTGATGGCTGTATTACAGAAGAACAAAAAAGAAACTACATTGACAGTATGGAAGTCAAAATAGGCATTAAGATGGACGAAAACAAAATAGAAGAAAACCCAGGACGGCGAGCGGTTGCTAAGTTGTGCTTGAATAGTCTGTGGGGCAAGTTTGGTGAAAAGCAAAACAAAACTCAAAACAAAATGATTAAAGATAAAGATACCTTATACAAGTTAATGAACGATAAGTCAGTTGATAACATAAACATAAACATTATTAACGACAAAATAATAGAAGCGAGTTATGACCTTAAACAAGATGCCGTAAGCGACCCCGTAAAAACAAATATTGTAGTTGCTTTATTTACGACTTGCCACGCGAGGATTAGACTATATGAGATGATGGACAAACTAGACAACAGAGTTCTATACCACGATACGGACAGTGTCATATACACGACAGACTTAACGAAAGGCGAAACAGATGTTAAAACGGGTAAGTTGTTAGGCGAATGGACGGATGAACTACACGGAGCAAAGATTATGACCTTTATCGGAGGTGGACCAAAGTGTTATGGATATGTCTTAGATAACGGCAAAGCAAGTATGAAAGTCAAAGGCTTTAGTATGAATTATGAAAACAATAAATCATTAAATTTACCAAATATGTTAAGTGTCATTAGTTGCGGACTTGGAATTAAAAACAACGACCTTATTGAGAACGGCAAGAATGAATTGTTAGAGTTGCTTAAAACTCAGGAAGAAAAATTAATTGCTAAACGAATTGAAAAATCTGGTAAAGTTGTTATTGTAGAGAACAGCAAGATAACAAGAGATAAACAACAGAAAAAAATAACGAGCGAATACTTAGAAAAAATATTCAGCTTTACTTACACTAAAAGAAATATTATAGGTATCGTAGACAATGCGATTGAAACTAGGCCATTTGGTTATTGAACGAAAAAGAAATAGAAACTTTATAGATACAACTTACAGTTGTAAACTGTATATTTTTTTGCCTTTACCTTTGAAGCTTCTAATTGTATGAATTCCTTTTTTTTGGTTTAACTAACTTAGTATTTACCGCCGTCGCCCCTAACAATGATACAGGGTCAAATGCGGTTCGGTAGTTCGTGGTCAGCTTTGCCGTCTTCGCCCTCTTCCCTTTCGGATTTACTTTCACCGCCACTCGGTCAATCACTCCTTCAATTAGGTCTTTCGTGCCAGAACCTTTATTATATGTGGTTGCCCTTACACCAGTTTGTCTGCTTAAATCTTTTGCTATCGTTCCTCCAAGGCTATGCCCCGTCAGCTCTACATTATCTTCACCATATTTTTTTATAACCTCATTAACCAGCTTCTGCTCTTCTTTATATCTTGGTGTTCTTTTTAATACTCCCTTTACTAATGCGACATCGGTTAGCAGGTCCCGCTTATCTACTGAACCCCTAAATGCTACAATTGCCTTGCCATCTTTTTCATACACAGTTGATTTTTCTTTGCTCGCGACTGGTTTCCATCCGTCAGCACCTTTTCTATCTGACGAAGACAAATAGACATCCTCAGACAACTCCGCACTGCCTCCCTTCTGTTTCCTGTATTCTTTACCAGCCTTTTTCAATGCCTCCTTGTAGCTTATGTTATGCTTAGCAGAGTAAGCCTTAACGAACTTTATCCATTCTGACATTCTATATAATTATTTATTTTTTATTTTTTTATACTGCCTACTATATACCCCTACTATGACCACCCTTACGAGACTGTGCGAGAAGTTCCAAAAACTTTCCATTGAAGGAGAAAAAAAATCCTTCTCGTTGGAAGATGTTCAAAAGGTAATACACGACGAAATAAAAGCGATTGAAGAAAAGAGAAATGCTCAACCAAAAGACACATTTCATTTCGGTAAATACAAAGGCAAAAAAATAGAAGACATTGCAAAGATTGACAAGCCATATATTGAATGGCTAGTTCGTCAGCCGTGGTGTCGTAACAAGGATGAATTGAAAAAGTATTTGTAAAGCATTTGTATTTTTTTTGCTTCATTGGTGGGGGGTTATAGGGGGCGAAGACCCCTATTGATCTTCTAAGAAATTAACGATAACACTCACATTTCCTCCATTCGCGACGGTGGATACAGACTTTTGTAAAAATGTTAGATTTTCGCCAGGAGCGAGTTGTATGTCGTAAGTTCGCAGGTCAATAAGCTGGCTAGAGGTAGCATTAACATACAGTTTAAGAATTACATCCGTTATAGTAGCACCACCAAGAGCAGTCGCAGAGGTGTCCTTTGATACTATTGAAGTTTTAGCATCAATATCAGCGAAGTTCTCCCCCGTAAGTGCTCCACTCGTTTTCACAATTCGCACTATATTAACCTTATTATCTTCGTTTGATATACTCACTAGTGTTGGATAAACGATTGAATAATTGGTCGCAACACCATTAAAAGTTGCTTTATTTTTTATTGTTAGAATTGGGCTTTCAGTAGTGCTTGCCTTTTTTTCTCCTTCCGCTTCGTTTGATATGCTTGAATTAATAGTGTTGGTGCCTTCAACAAACAAACCGACACTAGCAGTTTTTAGAATTTGGACACCATCACCCACAGCATAATTAGATATATTAGCGGAGAAGGGGTATTCCTCAGACTAACTCCCGTATGAGCATTCGCATACTTAATAGTGTGTATTAATTGAAATTCGCCAGTCTCTGGGTTCTCAATTGAAAACCTTATAGCACCAAAGCCCAAGTATTGAAATTGAATTTGAAATACATTTCCCTTCGTCCAGTCTAGATCGGGCATATCTCCTGTTCCATCACAAGGGTCATCCCAGTCTGCTTGTGGTGTGAAGTCGTCAACTCCTGCTATGGAATGAAGAATGAGCATTCCGTCCTCATTATCTTTCCAAAAATAGAAACCGTTGTTGCCATCACTTTCTCCTATTCCAATAAATGAACGATAATCTTTGGTTTCATCTGTATCCCATAAGGCAGTGAAGCGACACATAACTCCCATACCCGTTCTGTATTTTATTCTTTTTTTGCTCGTCAATACAGCATTAGCATTAGTCTTTCCTTCTGTTTCTAATTTAGCCATATTTGTATCAAATGAAACTGTCGCCTTTGTTTCTGTTTTGGTCCATATCCGTGTATTAATTGTGTATGGAAAGATTTCCTGTAATACTGGTGTTAATGAGCTGGTTAATGCTTCACCAAATGCGGTTTTCATACTCGGCCCTATGTGCCCATCATACCCAACTTTGACATTTACGAAGTCTCCGTCTGGATTTTGTGCTATCAAATTTCTTTGGTGGCTCATTCGCACCTCCGTTTTTTGTGAAGGTTCGTCTATATTATCAAAAAAATAAATAATCTATCAAAATTAATTACCTGGTTTTTGCTAGCAAAAAGCTCAACTCGTTGAGCATCTACGAAATTGTAATTACATTTTCCTTCACACTCACAGTTCGCTGAGTAATAGCCAGAGTGAAGTGAGAATGGACTTTGTTTCGGCAGGTTCCAATAAACTCCCATCGCCGTTCCTGAGTTAAGTCAAGCCCGCTAATCTCGTTCTGGTCCTTGCTCCACAGCGGGCGGTTGTTGTCCCAGCAATTAGCATAAACCCAGTTGTATTGATACACATTGGAATTCATCAAGGCACTACCCTCCAACCTCGGCTTCATAATCATATAGTCTTCAAGGTTAGCCACAGATACATCAAATTCTTCCTGTCTCGCACCATCAAGGGTAGTGTAAAACGATACAACCTTTCGCTTAGCATCAGCAACAACAGCACCCGTAGCAGACCGCTCATCATTTACATCATTGTCATAAGCGGTATTTACACTTTCGGTAGAATGAAACACACTGTGATAAATCTTCTTCAACCTCTGCCCGTGCCCGCGGTAAAATCGCATAATAATGTTTTGGTTTTCAGTTGATTTACCATCGCTAGCAGTTCCAATAGTATTCTTATACACATAGGGATAATCAATATCAAAACTCATTCCACCGCCCGCAATCTGGCTTTGAATAGATTGAATGACACCAGGGTTCTGCTCAACAGCAAGAAACAAGTTAAGATTGCTCACAGCAACATCCTCAGCACCAGCAACAATGTTACCACCACCACCAGGACTTAGCGGGTCAGCACCAGAATAATAAATCTTCGCAGAACCATTCCAGACAATTCGCATCGTCAAAATCTCAGGAAACATAATAGTTTTATCAAGGGCGAAAATAGTATTGTAAAGCATACCAAGATTAAGCTTGATTTTAATAGCCATATCACCACCACCAGCACCATTACCCAAAGCACCAGCAGTAAAATACTTCGCCTCATTGTAAGGCACATTAACGGGTAGTGAAGTTCCAGTTCCAGCCGCGATGAGAGCATCGTTATGACGGCGGGCATTAGTTGAAGGAGGACCGATAGCACTAGCAATAGCATTTCCATAAACATTCAATGTCGCACGAAGGTGTGAGCATCAGTGTCAATGCTACCAGCCACAGTCGCAGCACTCGCAGTCTGACCAGCAAGAACAAGATTATCAAATCCAGTTTCCGCCCTACTGTCAGCATTACACTTTTGGAGCATACAGCCAGCACCAGTGCCGACATCGTGGTTTTCAAGTGCGAGAAAGTCTTTAAGCGAAGTCTCGGGCTTCCAAATCATCTTCGTAATATTTCCAACATAGTTCAAATCGCACAGATAAACTCCGCTACGGGTTTGAAGTTGAATTTGTCTAATAGGAGCAAGGCAATCCATATAAGCCTTGTTGTATTTAGTATCCGTGTCTGGGATAGTGTAAGTAAAACTCAACACAGACCTAGCCAAGTTAAATGGGCGACTAATAAGGTCAAATGTGCTTTCTTGTCCTCCCGCAGAGGTAATAGTGACATTTCCATTACTGCTTTCTCGCGGGTTAAGTTTATTCAAACGATAAGAAGCACTGATGTAGTCAGTTTTAGAAAAGTCTAATTCGCCTCCGTGTTGTGTGGGCATTTTTGTAAGTGCTTTTTTTCAAAAACCACTTACGATCTCAAAAAACGATTTTTAAAAGGTCGCTATATATTGTAATACGAGAAAAAAATAAATAATTCTAAAATTAATTGTAAACTTACGATCTAAAAAAACACTTGCGGGTTGTAGGGTGTCCCTACTAATTACCTAGATTTGAGTAGATTGAAAAATGAGGTAAATAAATGAAAATAATTCGTCTCACGGAAAATCAACAATGTCATTACAATACCCAAACCGTTGAGATTAATGGGTTGGTCGTTTTCGTCGGTCAAGTAAAACCGATACACATTGCTTGAACTCGTAGATAATCTTTTGCCATACTCCGACCCGCTTCCGTCATAGATAACAGAGCCAAACGGGATTTCATTCGCTGTGTATATTTCTTGGAGCACGTGATTATCACCTTCCCCCACGAGGTCGCTTTGTAGATACAATGTTTTTTCGCCCGTCAAGATTATGACATTTGGGGACCTAATGGTATTATTAGCAAAGAAATAAGTAGAGGACCGCTCAAACCCCATAATTTCGTGAATACGAGTTTCGTCGTCAAATACAAACCGCGGTTGAATGTTAATGGGATTGTTCGCCACGGTAAATAATAACTTACCATCTTCTGGGTCGGTGTTTGTGTTGTTGCTCGTTATTGTATATGTAAGGCCGTTGGGGCTTTCTGCGGTTAGCACCTCGGCCAGCTTATTTTTTAGGTTGTTCATTGTGTAGTTTCCTTCGGGTATCGTAATGACCGCCTCATTACCGTTCTCACTCAGAATAAAAGTATTGTATGGGCTGGCAACGGAATAATACGACTTCGGCACATAAATATGTAAAATTTTACAATGTGTCGGGTTGTCCAATCCTTTCATATTGACTTCATAACTAAAATCTGAATCTGTGCCATTTATCCTATTTTTGCTGTTAATATAGTAAATACCACTCGCACGACCGCCTTTATACTCCATCGCACCTCCAATTGAGTTGTATATATCCTAAAATATATTTTTTTGTTTTAATTAGCTAAATGAAAGTATCAAAGCCGTAGCCGTTCTGTGCTTTCAACTCCTCCGCTTCTTTTTCCTTCAAATCAGTCCAACCGCTGGCGAATTTAAAGCGGGTCCCTCTCGCCCGCTCTAACAAAAACCTAATACTATGCCACCCGCAAGTGTCTGAGGTGTTTGATTGGTTTTTAACTTGATTAACCTTCATAAGCAGGTATGTGCTCGGCTTACTCTTTTCAATAAGCTGTTTCATTTGGTGTAGAAATAGCTCGGTCGGCTTAAACAGTGCGAGCGGGTCGTAGATTTCAATAGAGTCATCTTTAATCAGGTCAACCCAAACAGCAATCCAATGTGAGCCCGCTTGACTAGACTTATCTAAGTTCATAATAAATCCATACTTCTTTCTTTTTTCTGGATTCAATTTGTTTATTTCGTCGCTGGCAACAGTCCCCAAATACCAATCGTGCTTTTTCATAATGTTGTCTATTTCGTCCGTCATTAGCCCGCGGTAGCCCGTCCTGCCTTGTTCTTTGTCGTCTTCTAACGGTGGTGGCATATTTTGGAATTGAGTTATTAAGTCTTTCACATCCTCATCGTCGGCTGGCGGTTGTTCTTCTTTTTCTTCTGGTTGTGGTTCTGGTTGTGGTTCTGGTTGTGGTTCTGGTTGTGGTTCTGGTTGTGGTTCTGGTTGTGGTTCTGGTTGTGGTTCTTCTTTTTCTTCCGCTGGTGGAAATGGTGGTGGTGCTAATTTTTTTTTTGCTATTTTCTTAGAAAACCAAGCACCAAACCTAGCCCATCCATCCGCTGGTGTTTTTATTCCGACCGTTGTTTTGTGATTGTAAAGAAACTGTTTCATTGAATTTTTATAATTAGACTTATTTTTGCCAGATTTAACAATCGGGATATTAATTCCTACTTCTGCTAGTTTATTTATTATTACCTTATTAGTTGGCCACGGTTTGACTCTACGACCATCTATCATTTCATTAACGATTTTTTCCCGTTCTATTTGCCTATATTTTGAGTCTTTCGCTTTCAGTTCGTCAGTTACATCTTTTACTTTTCCAGACTGCGGTGTTTTAGTCCTTTTTGGTGCTGGTGTCGTAGGCATTGTCAAAAGATTGTTAGTTTTCTGGTGTTCTATTAATTATATATTAATTCGTTGTAGTTTTGCTATTTCCCTCTTCTTTTCTTCTCGTCTTTCCTTCATTTCAGCATCCTCCTTTCTCTCTCTTCTTTTCTTTTCTTCTTCTTTCTCTTCAAGGTCTTTCATTTCTTTTATTTCCAACCTTTTCTTTTCTTCTTCTATCTCTTCCCTTTTCTTCTTTTCCTTTTCTTCCTGCTCGTGTATTAGGTCATATTTTTTCTGTAAGTTGTCTTGTATCTGATTGCGGTTCTCGTGTTCAAGACGGTTGAAGTCGGACTTAATTATTCGTTCCTTCGGCTTTCGTGTATTCTTTGTTTTCGCTTTCCCCATATATTTCAGAAACAACTTAACGATTTGAAGTGTTGAAAGGTCATTCGTTTTCTCGCCAAAGTTGAGATATGCTCGTTTCGTCGCACGTGTGCGAACGCCTCGCTTGCTAGGCTCCCCTTTCACTTTAATATACGGTCTGCCATCTTTGGTTCTGTATATCCTCGGCGGTCTTTGTTTCTTTCGCGGTTTTTTTACAACCATTGTATATGTTAGAGAAAAAAATTAATATAAGATTTTACATTCGCACCTCCATATTGTGGGGTTAGCGAAATTTAACGGCTCCGCCTCTCTGCTTCCCGTAGCCTTGTTTCGCCGCAGCCCTCGCTACACGGTCCGCATAAGGCACTCCGACATCGCTTAAAAAAGTAGCACCTCTTGAAATCACTTGGTTCTTCTTGATAAACCTATTAGCATCTACTATCGCTTTTCCTACTTTTCGCCAGTTAATTTTCCCTCCTGTTTGTTTCTTTTTTGATTTTCTTTTCCCTCCTGCTTGTGGCATCTTTGTAATTGGTGAAGGATTGTATCCGATATTGTATCCTGCTGGTTGTGAAATAATCACGGGTGATGTTGGCATCTATATAATGTTTGAAAAAAAATAAATAATATAAAATTACTTAAAACGAATATTGAAGTTCTTTCGTAAATCATCAGACACCGCATCAACATACAAAAAGTTAAATCGTTCCTTCGTCGCCTCGTGGTATTTTTCAATGAAGTAGTCTAGGTCATAGCCAAGGTCTAAATGTTTATATACGAGTTCCATTTTATCCACACTTTGACCTGGAAAGATTAAAATGTAGTCTAATTGTTTTATCGCCTCAGGTCTAAGGTCTTGTAGGTATTGCGAACTGATAATCACCTTTGACTTGTAGTGTCTATTTTTTTTCAACAGGTCGCTTACTGATTTATCCCTTAAACCACTACCCAAATCATCCAGCACGAACACGACTTCTGGTGTGATGTATTTGCTCGGTCTCTCCACCTTTTCGCCTACCTCCTTTTTCTTTTCGTCCTCTTTTCCAAAGTATAAAAACTTCGGCTTCGGTTCTTCTTTGCCGTCTTGAATGATTTCGCCTTCTTGCTCCTCGTCTGGCTTGTTCAGTTTGTCTAACTCGTAATCAATCACACTGTATCCATCCGTTTTCAAATATGTATATATCGCCATTGGGTTTCCTTTCTTCTTGAAGTGCTTAACCATTTCTTTGTAAATGTGGTCCTTATGTATCGTGCTGGCGATAATAACAATACGGGTCTTTTTGTCCGTCGTTCGTTTCAGGATTTCAAACAGTGCGGTCGTCTTGCCACTCTTTTTGCGAGCGAGAAGAAATATGTTAGCGAACGCCTCATCAAACAACTTATGTCCTTTTGCCAACTTGTCTCCATCTCCGTTTTGCTTAACTGGTCTAACTCGTATATCATTAATTTTCTCCATCACTCTATATTTTATCAACCCAAGAAATAGTTATGAATTTTTTAATTCATAACATTGTTGCTACGCAACGAATTCCAAACAAATAACAATTCTTCCAGCTAGTTGGTCGGTCTCAATATTACCGCTGTCTGTTTTCAATACCCTAAACGAATATTGCCCGTCGGTCCAATTAATAATTCCCAAATTGTAGCTTAGATTTGAAATGTTTGCGGTGGTGCTGTCGGCGAATGTTCCGATAATTCCAATACGGTCCATATAAAGGATTTTCGTTTTCGTCTCCGATACGTCATTCATATAGTGGATAAACTTAACATTCATTCTAGTTGGGGTAAAGTTCATTTGAATGTTTTTGTCAAATGTCTTGCTATCGCCAACAAAATCATTACTCAGAAAAATAATCTTTTGGTATTTGAACTCACTCATTGTTTCTATATGAAAGATTTAAAAAATCTTTCAGCAAATATATATTTTTGTGAAACTTTTTTGAAAAAGTTTCTAATATATTATGTTATTAATATTATTATTTGTGTGCTCTGTGTTAGGTCGGACAGCCTGTGATTTCTATTCTCGGGTCAGTGAGAAAAAAAATGAAAGCTGTGTGTGGTGTATTCAAAAAGGAATAGAAACCAAATTTAAATGTGTTTTTATAAATAACGGAAATAATATGTGTCGTAGTTTTGATGAGGCATTGCCCTTAATGTGTGCGGGTGATAGTTCTTGGTATAAAATACACTTATACGAATGCTCACTTCTTACTTGAAGAAGGCGAAGGAAGGCAGATGCCTATAAGTAGTGTTAAAATACCTACATATGTGTTGGCAACCTCACACGGAATGTTCTTTTCCGACAACCTCACGATACAAAGGGTGATAATGGCGATAATGATACCCATTTGAAATAAATACTTTATAAGGCGACTGTCGGTTTTTCGCTTAGTCAAACAGCAATCCCAGCTGTCCTCGTATTCGTGGTCTAATTTTTTTTCTTCCTGCTTAATTTGGACATCTAGCACACGGTTCTTTAACTCTGGTGTGAGTTCGCCTCCATCTACTTCTATGATTGGCGGTGGGTGTAGTCTAGGAGGCATTGGGTGTAAATACGACTGCTCGGATTTCTGCTAATTGGTTCGCTTGGTCTTGTAATATATTCATAAGATTTTTATTTTCTTTTTCTAAATTAACTACCTTTTCCGATAATTGTTGAACCGACTTAATTAAAGGGGCTATAAACTCTGGATAAGCAATAGAATAACAATAATCGCCATTTTCAATCATTTTGACATCTTCTGGTTTGATTTTAACCCCTTTCATTTTACATTCTTCACTTTGCTTCTCACAAGGAAACTTAACGGGGGTTTTAGATAATCCCGCAAAGTCTGACATATTTAATTCTTGTAAAAGGTCATCTAACTCCTGTGCTAACATACCCATTCTAAGCGGGGTTTTATTATCAATCATACGAAAACAAACGGGATTTATTTTATTAATCAATTCTAAACCTAAACATTCTTTAATATCTGTTTTTAATCTTCTATCTGACGAAACATAAACATTTAACGGGACACATAATTGCCCATTATCAGCCCTTAATTTCATTTTAGCGGTATTTGAAGCATTCTCCCATATAAATCCATTAGTTGAACTATTATTCACCCTAAATCTAATAGCATGACCTGTAAAGTCGCCAGTTATTGAAGCGGGTGCTACCCCTCCGTTTAGTGCTTTACCAGAGCCAGAAGTGCTCATATAAATTCCCCAGTTTGTATCGGTAGTGTCCCACATATAAAGCCCATAACTGCTTCCTCCATCTACCGCATTTTGTATTGATAACCTAGAACCACCATCAGCCACAAGCATCGCACTTGTATAAAAATTACTCTGAGCAATTAATGACCCGCTACCCTTAGCATAAAAATTTAAATTTTGATTTCCATCGCTTCCAGCGGCGTATATTGAATTATAACCAAATCCTACCCCCTGTGTGCCGTTGCTGTGCCTGAATTCAACACCCGCAGAAGCCTGGCCGAGATTTGCGGAAACATATAATCCTACTGGTGAGGCGTGAGACCCGCTTCTCGCTTCCCCCCTTATGTCTGCTGTGCTATTAACAACTGATATACCAGCATTAGCCGTAATTAATCCGCTGGTCGTTAATGTGGTTCCTGATACCCCAGCATTAGCAGTAATCAAACCGCTCGCCGTTAATGTGGTTCCTGATATACCAGCATTAGCCGTAATCAATCCGCTTGCTGTTATGGCTCCGCTTGCTGTTATGGCTCCGCTCGTTGTTAATGAGTATCCTGTGATATTTCTAACATCAGTTATATCATAATTAAATGTTTCATAATCAAAATACAAACTGGCTATACGGGGCTGGCTTCTAAATGAAGTTCCACCGCTTCCCGTCTTATTCACGACAAAAATGATATATCTCGCATTAACATTTGAAGCGGGTGTGTATGTTTTAGTCGTTTGACTTGCCCAAGCCTCTCCGGTTCTGCTGTCCCATAAAGTGTATGTGATATTATCCGAACTTGTTCCTACATACCAAATACTCGGGGTTGTTTCAATAAAGTTTGCTGACGAAGACCTCACATAATATGTTTTTATCTTGTATATCGCCCCTAAATCTATTTTTATGTATTCGCCTGTGTATCCAACACCTCCCCAAGTATTCGTAGTTGCTGGCACTCTGTTATATACTCCTGTCGTGTCGTTGTAATAAATAGCAGTCGTCCAGTAATCATTCTGATTTGAGTTAAAAGCATAATAAGCGGGGTTGTATTCATTAGAAGCAGAAGCAACAAAGGGAGACGGGGCTGAGTTAGTTGTCATAGCCTGCGGGGCTGTATACAGAGTAAAAGCAGAAGCCCCGTGTTTTACATCGCCCGTCATTGTTCCACCAGATAAAGCAAGGAAAGCCAACGACCCTGTTGAATTTACCCAGTTTGTGCCATTGTATGATAGTAATTGACCATTCGCGGGTGTCGTTATTATTACATCACTTAAAGCATCTATTGACTTAGTGCCTAGCCGTGTGTCAAAGTCCGTATTCGCCCTTGCGGTGGTGTAATATAGATTTGTTCCCTCTGCTAGATTGGTGGTGCTCTTGGTAGCTAATTGAGTGTCAAATCTCGCATTGGTGTAGTAAAGGTTTGTCCCCTCTGCTAAATTTGTGGTGCTCTTGGTCGCCAGTCTCGTATCAAAATCCGTATTAGCTCTGGCTGTCGTATAGTAAAGGTTCGTTCCCTCGGCTAAGTTAGTGGTTGATTTTGTTCCTAGCCGTGTGTCAAAGTCCGTATTAGCCCTTGCTGTGGTATAGTATAAATTGGTTCCCTCTGCTAAGTTGGTGGTGCTCTTTGTTGCCAATTGAGTGTCAAATCTCGCATTAGTGTAATATAAATTGGTTCCCTCTGCTAAGTTAGTGGTTGATTTAGTCGCCAGTCTCGTATCAAAGTCCGTATTCGCTCTGGCTGTCGTATAGTAAAGGTTTGTTCCCTCAGCTAAGTTAGTAGTTGATTTAGTTGCGAGCCGTGTGTCAAAATTTGAATTATCTCTGGCGGTGGTGTAATATAGATTAGTTCCCTCTGCTAAGTTGGTGGTGCTTTTTGTTGCTAATTGAGTGTCAAACCTAGCATTGGTGTAATATAAGTTCGTTCCTTCGGCTAAGTTAGTGGTTGATTTAGTAGCTAGTCGTGTGTCAAAGTCCGTATTAGCCCTTGCTGTGGTATAGTATAAATTGGTTCCTTCTGCTAAGTTAGTAGTTGATTTAGTAGCTAGCCGTGTGTCAAAGTCTGTATTGGCTCTCGCGGTGGTGTAATATAGATTGGTTCCCTCAGCTAAGTTGGTGGTGCTCTTAGTTGCCAATTGACTATCAAATCTTGCTGTGGTGTAATATAAGTTAGTCCCTTCTTTTAAATCTGTGGTGCTTTTGGTTGCGAGCCTTGTGTCAAAGTCTGTATTTGCTCTGGCCGTCGTATAGTAAAGGTTTGTTCCCTCTGCTAAGTTGGTTGTTGATTTAGTGGCGAGCCGTGTGTCAAAAGCATCATTAAATGTCGCAGTGGTTATGATTGAAGAAACCAATATCGTATTTAGTAAATTTACTCCTGTTATATTCAAATAACCGCCCATATTAATATTGCCGAATTCATCAACATTTATCGGAAAGGTTTTATTTACCCAACTTATTGAATTATATGTTAGATAACTATTCATCGCTATTGGTGCCGTTATGACTACATCGGAGAGTGTGTCTATTGAACCTAGTGCTGTATTTCTCCATTTACCATCCACATCATTATATGTTAAGTATTGCCCGACCGTTGGTGTGGATATGTTAGTGTCTATCAAATTGTATAGACTGGTTTGGTGTGGATTACTTGTATTAGAGCGGTGTTGAGTTGAGGCTTTAACCTCGTCATTGTCCCTAACTCGTTGCTCGGTGTAGTATAGATTTTTTCCTTCTTTAATGTCTGTTGTTGATTTGGTAGCTAGTCGTGTGTCAAATCGGTCGTCGGTATAGTAAAGATTTACGGGGTCGGCATCTTCTGGTATTCTGTCTCTGTTTAAGCCGATAATATTAGTGTTCGTTAAATCAAGGTTTGCGATTGATAGGCTGTCTGTCGCGATTTCATTCAATCCTAATAAACTTTTGTATTGGCTCATTGAACCACTATATAATTAGTTTATTAATAAAAACTAAATAATATTATTTTGTATATTAATATAAACAAGTTATACAATGCCAAGAGGTAATAGAGAGGTAGCTATGAAGAATCTTGAAAAGGGTTGGGAGGCTAAGAAGAACCAGGCTAAGCAAAGAAAGATTGAACGGGCTAGGGAATTACTCGCGGAGGAAGAGGCTAAAAATGTGAAAGAAATGAATGACGACGAAAAGATGGACCACGTGTCTAAGAAACAGTTGGCTAAGGATATGATTGATGGGCGAGACGGTGAGATAAGTGAGGAAAGCAGTTCGGATGAGGAAGTAGAACAAGACTTTGTAGATATCGTTGCCCAACGGGTTGCGGGTATAAAATTGAAGACTAAACAGAAGAAGGTGAAGAAGGTGGTAAAAAAGAAAGTGGCCGAAGAGAGCGATGATAGCGAAAGCGAAAGTGAGGAAGAAGAGCAACCTAAGCCTAAGAAGGGAGGTAAGAAATCCAGCCGTGTTAGTGTCAATGTTTACAATCAGCAACCCGAGAAACCAAAAAAAGAAAACAATGATGTTTCAAAGATATTTTTAAAGTTCTAATATAGGAACCTTCACCAAAAAAATTCAGGTCAATGGATTACAAACACAGCAATCCGCAAAATACTGAAATAGGAAGTGACGAGGCGAAGTCTTTGCTAGATGAAGAAGAACTTGAACAACAGAAAATTAAAGAGGCTTCTGAAATTCACCATCAATCTAAAAAAATTTAAAAAATGGAATACTATTCTAGCCCCTGAGCCTGAACCATTAAGCCAAGTGTTCATTGACTTAATGGATATGTCTAAAATAGCTACTAAGAAAGGAAACAAAAACTACAACTTTGGTTTAGTAATGATTGATGTTTATTCTCGTCGTGGCTGGATTGAACCGATCAAAAATAAATCAACTGGCGAAGTATTGGAATGATTAAAAAAAATACAGAAACCTAAAAGGATTACATCTGACAACGGTAGCGAATATAAAGGGCAAGTCGCCGAATACTTTAAAGACAACGGAATTCAACATACCACAAACGAAGTTGGCGACCACCGAACTATGGGTATAGTAGATAGATTTATTAGAACAATAAGGAACGATTTAAATTTTATGTGGACGATTTTATTTGGGTTCCTTACATTTATGAAATTGTCAATAATTATAATAATACATACCATAATACAATTAAAGCTACACCTATGGAAGTCTATGACGGTAAAAAGAAAAACGATCAAGAAATATATAGGGCTGGTCTTGTTAATAAATTTCCTAAGGGCTCAACCGTTAGAAAAGAACTAGAAAGAACGGTTTTTTCTAAGGGTGATGTTCAGTATTCAAAGAAAGTATATACAGTAAAAGGTCGGAAAGGCTTCAAGTTGATACTTTCCGATCACGAAATAGTCAGCCCTCAGCAATTATTAAAATCTAAAATGGAAGAGCAAGAACAGGAAGAAGTTAAACCTCAACTAGCCGACAAAGTCAAGGAAGCTACGAAAGAAAAAAAGACAGGCCACTTATTAAAATCATTAGATATAAAACCAGAAAATATACGTAGTAGTGCTCGTATTAAAAAGAAAAAAGAGATAATGGATTTGTAAGTTATTATCGCCTACAGCGATAGCTGTAATAATGTAACCGGAGACTAAATCAAGTCAATTGAATTGAAATTACAAAAATCAGTGTTGATTCATTTACTCAACAAGAGCAGGAATTATTTTTTCAATGTTATCTAGATTGTCTTCAAAATTTTTTTGAACATTTGATAAGCTTGGACAGAAACATTTCGTGTTGTCGTTCAAAAAAACAACCCACACACGTGCTCCAATGGCAATATTTTTCACAGAGCTAGAAGCACCAACACCCGTTATATCAGCATACTGCTCTTTCTCAACTTTTGAAACTTTCAAATTGGTTTCGCCAGGGCTGACATAGAAAGGCTTATCAGTTCGAGTTGGTGTGAACTTTGTTCTCTTTCCTTCACCATCACCAACCTTAACAGCCTTCATTTTCGCTGTTATCCCTGCAAGCACGGGAGGTCGTTCCTTTCAAACACACAATCATAAATAAGAACAAGCAATAATGGAAAGAGTAATTACATTTGCTTCAACAGCAGGTGCAGGTGCAACAGGCTCCTACAATACATAA
>WBZZ01001529.1:37500-60000 GCA_019918135.1 Paulinella micropora
ATAAACAGCAAACTGGCGAACGAGTTGGAGAAGAGAGGCAGGGAGGGAGGGAGGCAGCGAGACGCGGAGAGGGCAGGCAAGTGTGTGTGATCTATCTGTGTGGTGCATGTGTGTGTGTGTGTGTGTGTGTGTGTGTGTGTGTGTTGAGGTCCTGCACGTCTGCGTTTCCGTGCGAACGCGTCTCGGGCCGCCTTGTGGAGCGCGCTTAGCAACCGCCTCGCGCTGCTCTTTGCCCGGCAGCAGCAGCACTGGCCGCTTGATTCCCCTTCACCCGTTTCCCTTTCCACTCCCTGCTCCTCTTACTTCGGCGGCCCCTCCTGTCGTGCGGCGCTGAGCCTGTGTGCGCGCGGCGGGCTGGTGCTGCTGCGTGGCGGGGGCGGAGCGGGCGGGGATGGGCAGGCTGTGGCGTGGTCTGTGACAGACGCCGCCGCGCTGCCCTCGGGCGAGTACGTCCTGGCCGCGCAGCTAGTACAACCCGCATCATCGACCGCCCAGCCCGCCGCCCAGTACGGCCCCGGCAAACTGCCCAAACTGTTCTGCAGCGCACAGCACGCGCCACACGGCGCATTCAGCCCGCCCGCACCGCCACACAACAGACTCATCACCGTCTGCCTCGCGCCCCTTACAAACAGCACACCACTCTCCTCCTCCTCCTCCTCCTCCTCCTCGTCGGGCTCGCTGCACCCGCTGCTGCTCGTCAAGCACGTCGCAGGAGCACTCGCCTCCGTATGTATGTATGTATGTATGTATGTATGTATGTATGCGTGTAACATCTATGTTGGTATGTATGTATGTATGTATGTACGTATGTATGTATGTATGTATGTAGGTATGTCCATATCATGACCTCTTCCCCTCGCTCCCCTCCCCCCCTTCCTGCCTTTCCTTTCGTCTCTCTGTCCCCGTCTCTCTCACACTTACATACCAAACACAAAAACACCAGCGTGCACACGCGCTCTCTGTGTTTTCTTCTTTTCTTCCACTGCCAGTAATAATAATAAGAATATTAAGAAGAAGCAGAAGCAGCAGCAGAAGCAGCAGCAGCAGCAGAAGAAGAAGAAGAAGAAGAAGCAGAAGCAGAAGCAGCAGAAGCAGAAGCAGCAGAAGAAGAAGCAGAAGCAGCAGAAGAAGAAGCAGAAGCAGAAGAAGCAGAAGCAGAAGCAGAAAAAGAAGCAGAAGAAGAAGCAGAAGAAGAAGAAGCAGAAAAAGAAGCAGAAGCAGAAGAAAAAGAAGCAGAAGAAAAAGAAGCAGAAGAAAAAGAAGCAGAAGAAAAAGAAGCAGAAGAAGAAGATGAAGAAGCAGAAGAAGAAGAAGAAGAAGAAGAAGAAGAAGAAGAAGAAGAAGAAAAAGAAAAGAAGAAGAAGAAAAAGAAGAAGCAGAAAAGAAGAAGAAGAAAAAGAAGAAGAAGAAAAAGAAGAAGAAGGAGGAGGAGGAGGGGACAAAGAAGAAGAAGAAGAAGAAGAAGAAGAAGAAGAAGAAGAAGGAAGAAGGAAGAAGAAGGAGGAGGAGGAGGAGGAAGAAGAAGAAGAAGAAGAAGAAGAGGAGGAGGGGGAGGAGGGAAGAGGGAAGAGGGAGGAGAAGACGAAGACGAAGACGAAGAAGCAGCAGCAGCAGGCAATATGGGTTGTGGGGAGTAGGGAGGCTGTGCAGGGCTGGCTGCTGCTGCGGGCAAAATCTTCTTCTTCTTCTTCTTCTTCTTCTTCTTCTTCTTCTTCTTCTTCTTCTTCTTCTTCTTCTTCTTCTTCTTCTTCTTCTTCTTCTTCTTCTTCCTATTATTATTATCCCTGGAAGGTGTTGGGAGTAGGGAGTGGGGGGTTTGGGGTGAGGGGGAAAATGGAAATTGTGTACCCCACCCCCCCCACCCCCCCCCCCCCCCACCATTTCGGCACCCCTGTCGGAATAAATCATGGTTTGTGGGAACCAGGAGGAGTTGGGAGCTCATATTTGCAGGGTGGCTAGCCCGAGATTTGATGTTGGTGCTGATATCATTTTTTTGAAATTTTCACGCAAATGTTTGCGTTAGGGGAGTGTCCTGACTGCCAAAGTTCCTTGTCTTTTTCTGCACCCGTATCGGAATAAATCATGGTTTGTGGGAACCAGGAGGAGTTGGGAGCTCATATTGACAGGGTGGCTAGCCCAAGACTCGATACTGATGCTCATACAATTTTTTCGGAATTCATGCAAATATTTGCGTTAGGGGAGTGTCCTGAATGCCTAAATCCTTCTTTTTTTAGCCTATTTTCTGCTCTCCCATCGGAATAAATCATGGTTTGTGGGAACAAGGAGGAGTTGGGAGCTCATATCGACAGGGTGGCTAGCCCCAGACTCGGTCTTGATACTGATGTAGTTTATTAGAATTCACGAAAATATTTGCGTTAGGGGAGTGTCCTGAATGCCAAAATTCCTTTTTTGGGAGTACTTGCCGGTGCCTCCGGCAAATGAACGTACCTGTCGACGGGGAAGGGGGGGTCCGGGGGGCCATCCCCCCGGGTACCCAAGCCCTGCAATTAATTGTACGTACCCGTTTTGGTCGCAGGTGGCACACAATCCAAAAAATTAAGGTCTTGTGCCACCAGGCGCCGTTTGCGCACACCATAGGGATTTAGCGGCTGATATTTGGTGCATCTGACACTTCTTGATGAGCTCTCTTCGAAAATATAAAAATTGTGGCGCCGGGTGGCTTACACACCGGAAAATTGAGGTTTTTGCGCCACCAGGCGCCGTTCGCGCACACCAGAGGGAGTTTGAGGCTGATGTTTGGTGTACCCGACACCTCTCGGTGCGCTCTCTTCGGAGATCCAAAAGTTTTGGTGGCGGGTGGCACAAAAACCAGATATCTAAGGTTTTTGTGCCACCAGAGCTTACACTTGCGTCTGCTGGTACCTCCGGCAATTGAACGTACCCTGTCGACGGGAAAGCGGGGGTCCGGGGCGCCTTCCCCCCCCCCCCCCCCGGGGGGGGGGGGTTGGGGTGGGCGCGAATTCGCGCACCGCAAACCCCTTTCAGGTGTTGGCGCAGCCCCTAGTCATCATCATCATTATTATTATTATTATTATTATTATTATTTTGGACACCGTGATAGCCCAGTGGTCAAGTTCTACCATCTGGGCCCTGTCACCAGTTCGATTCCCGTCGGTGCCACCAGTATTTTCATTGAACATACCGATCCGTCTGGACCAGTATTTTCATTGAACATACCGGCCCCCGTCTGGAAGTGTTGGAACTGCCCTTGCGGGGGTGCCATTAGAGCTTATCGTCAATTCTTCGTACTCCCCTCACGGGTGAGACGATGGAGGCGCATGTGCAGAAATGCATCAGCCATTGACAGAGAAGCACTATTATTATTATTATTATTATTATTATTATTATTATTATTATTATTTCTGGAAGTGTTGGAACTGCCCTTGCGGGGGTGTCATTAGAGCCTATCGTCAATTCTTCGTACTCCCCTCACGGGTGAGACGATGGAGGCGCATGTGCAGAAATGCATCAGCCATTGACAGAGAAGCACTATTATTATTATTATTATTATTATTATTTGGACACCGTGATAGCCCATTGGTCAAGTTCTACCATCTGGGCCCTGTCGCCAGTTCGATTCCCGTCGGTGCCACCAGTATTTTCATTGAACATACCGGTCCGTCTGGAAGTGTTGGAACTGCCCGTGCGGGGGTGTCATTGGAGCCTATCGTCAATTCTTCGTACTCCCCTCACGGGTGAGACGATGGAGGCGCATGTGCAGATTTGCATCAGCCATTGACAGAGAAGCACTATCATCATCATCTTTATTATTATTATCCCTGAAAGATGATGATGATTATTATTATTATTATTATTATTATTATTATTATTATTATTATTATTATTGACACCGTGATAGCCCAGTGGTCAAGTTCTACCATCTGGGCCCTGTCGCCAGTTCGATTCCCGTCGGTGCCACCAGTATTTTCATTGAACATACCGGTCCGTCTGGAAGTGTTGGAACTGCCCGTGCGGGGGTGTCATTGGAGCCTATCGTCAATTCTTCGTACTCCCCTCACGGGTGAGACGATGGAGGCGCATGTGCAGATTTGCATCAGCCATTGACAGAGAAGCACTATCATCATCATCTTTATTATTATTATCCCTGAAAGATGATGATGATTATTATTATTATTATTATTATTATTATTATTATTATTATTGACACCGTGATAGCCCAGTGGTCAAGTTCTACCATCTGGGCCCTGTCGCCAGTTCGATTCCCGTCGGTGCCACCAGTATTTTCATTGAACATACCGGTCCGTCTGGACCAGTATTTTCATTGAACATACCGGTCCGTCTGGAAGTGTTGGAACTGCCCTTGCGGGGGTGTCATTACAGCCTATCGTCAATTCTTCGTACTCCCCTCACGGGTGAGACGATGGAGGCGCATGTGCACAAATGCATCAGCCATTGACAGAGAAGCACTATTATTATTATTATTCTTATTATTACTATTATTATTATTATTATTATCCCTGAAAGGTGTTGGGAGTAGGGGGTGGGGGCGACGGAAAATGGAAATTGTGTACCCCCCACCCCCCCCCCCCACTTTTCCGCACCCCTATCCCTATAAATCATGGTTTGTGGGAACCAGGACGAGTTGGGATCTCATATTTGCAGGATGGCTAGCCCCAGACTCGATCTTGATGCTGATATGATTTGTTGGAATTTACGCAAATATTTGCGTTAGGGCAGTGTCCTGAATTCCTTTTGTGTGTGTGTGTGCCTATTTTTGCACCGCCTGTCCCTATAAATTATGGTTTGTGTGAACCAGGAAGAGTTGGGAGGCAGGGTGGCTAGCCGCAGACTCGATGTTGATGCTGATATAGTTTTTTTGGAATTCGCGCAAATATGTGCGTTAGGTGAGTGTCCTGAATGCCAAATTTCCATCATCATTATTATTATTATTATTATTATTATTATTATTATTATTATTATTATTATTATTATTATTATCCCTGAAAGGTGTTGGAGTAGGGGGTGGGGGGTTTGGGGGGAGGGGGAAAATGGAAATTGTGTACCCCCCCCCCCCCCGCATTTTCGCACCCCTGTCCTTACAAAACATGGTTTGTGGGAACGAGAAGGAGTTGGGAGCTCATATTTGCAGGGTGGCTAGGCCCAGACTCGATCTTGATGCTGATATGATTTGTTTGGAATTCACGCAAAAATTTGCGTTAGGGCAGTGTCTGAATGCCAAATTCCTTGCTTTTAAGGCCTATTTTTGCACCCCTGTCCCTATAAATCATGGTTTGTGTGAACCAGGAGGAGTTGGGAGCTCATATTGACAGGGTGGCTAGCCCCGGACTCGATGTTGATACTGATATAATTTCTTTGGAATTTACGCAAATATTTGCGTTAGGGGAGTGTCCTGAATGCCAAAATTCCTTGTTTTTTGGGAGTACTTGCCGGTACCTCCGGCAATTCAACGTACCCTGTCGACGGGGAGGGGAGGGGGGTCCGGGGGGCCCTCCCCCCGGGAACAACAACCCTGCTATTGTACGTACCCGTTTTGGTTGCGGGTGGCACCCAAACCAGAAAATTGAGGTTTTTTGCCACCAGGCGCCGTTTGCGCACACCAGAGGGATTTAGCCGCTGATATTTGGTGCAGCTGAAACTTCTTGATGAACTCTCTTCGAAAATATAAAAATTGTGGTGCCGGGTGGCGTAAAAACCAGAAAATTTGTTTTTGCGCCACCAGGCGCCGTTCGCGCACACCAGAGGGAGTTTGAGGCTGATGTTTGGTGTACCCGACACCTCTCGATGAGCTCTCTCCGGAGATCCAAAAATTTGGTACCGTGTGGCACAAAAACCAGAGATTTAAGGTTTTTGTGCCACCAGAGCTTACACTTGCGTTCTGCTGGTACCTCCGGCAAGTGAACGTACCCTGTCGACCGGGCAGGGGGGGTCCGGGGGGCCCTCCCCCCGGGAACCCCAGCCCTGTAATTGTACGTACCCGAAGCGAATTCGCCGGCACCAAAATGAATGGCTGAGATTGCTCCAAGGCTGTAAAAGTTGTGCATGTGAAAATGAGAGGAAAAGCGAAGGGGAAAAAGAGAGGGGGGGGGGGGGGGTGCGTTCGCGCACCGCAAACCATCCTTGCAGGTGTTGGCGCAGCCCCTAGCTATTATTTATTATGATTATTATTATTATTATTATTATTATTATTATTATTATTATTATTATTATTATTATTATTATTATTATTATTATTATTATTATGGACACCGTGATAGCCCAGTGGTCAAGTCCTACCATCTGGGCCCTGTCGCCAGTTCGATTCCCGTCGGTGCCACCAGTATTTTCATTGAATATACTGGTCCGTCTGGAAGTGTTGGAACTGCCCTTGCGGGGGTGTCATTAGAGCCTATCGTCAATTCTTCGTACTCCCCTGACGGGTGAGACGATGGAGGCGCATGTGCAGATTTGCATCAGCCATTGACAGAGAAGCACTATTATTATTATGATGATTATTATTATTATTATTATTATTATTATTATTATTGTTATTATTATTATTGTTATTTTGGACACCGTGATAGCCCAGTGGTCAAGTTCTACCATCTGGGCCCTGTCGCCAGTTCGATTCCCGTCGGTGCCACCAGTATTTTCATTGAACATACCGGTCCAGAGTCTGGACCAGTATTTTCATTGAACATACCGGTCCGTCTGGAAGTGTTGGAACTGCCCTTGCGGAGGTGTCATTAGAGCCTATCGTCAATTCTTCGTACTCCCCTCACGGGTGAGACGATGGAGGCGCATGTGCAGAAATGCATCAGCCATTGACAGAGAAGCACTATTATTGTTATTATTATTATTATTATTAGTGGCACCGCGATAGCCCAGTGGTTAAGGTCTACCATCTGGGACCTGTCGCCAGTTCGATTCCCGTCGGTGCCAGTATTTTCAAAGGATATTTTCTTTGAAAGTGTTGGTCTGTCTGGAAGGCTTGGAGCTGCCTTGCGGGGGTGTCAGTAGAGCCTATCGTCAAATCTTCGTACTCCCCTCGCGGGTGAGACGATAGAGGCACATGTGCAGAAATGCATTCGTCATTGACAGAGAAGCACTATTGTTATTATTATTATTATTATTATTATTATTATTATTATTATTATTATTATTATTATTATTATTCAGCCCAATGGCCTCAAGGCGTTAAACTGTGACGCCAACTCATAACCCTTTGGTGGTAGATGCTGGGGAGGAGGGTCGTTGCGCGCGTAAAAGATCTTAAACTCCGCATATGCTGGTTGATAGCCCAGGACCCAGCAGACACCAGATTGTTATGGGTGGGGTTTCGAGGCAGCTCTAGCAACCGCGCTTGGTGTATGCACATTCGGTGACGTCTTGCAAGAGGTTGCTGGGACTGCGGAATAACCTCGGCTTAGTGCAGTCTTGCCCTCAGGAGCTCCATCGGTGGCCCCGATCATCAGGCGAGAGACTGACACGGGGGGGTGGAGGACCTCGAACAAGGGCATTGGAGGCTTATGTCCGTTGAGGATATGCCATTAGCTGCATCAGTACGCCTCAGATACAGTAAATCTGCCTTGGAGTGTTGACTGTGACATATTTGAGGGAAATCCCGATGAAAAAACCTAGTCACACTTGCTAAACAGAGTTCCAGCCCAATGGCCTCAAGGCGTTAAACTGTGACGCCAACTCATAACCCTTTGGTGGTAGATGCTGGGGAGGAGGGTCGTTGCGCGCGTAAAAGATCTTAAACTCCGCATATGCTGGTTGATAGCCCAGGACCCAGCAGACACCAGATTGTTATGGGTGGGGTTTCGAGGCAGCTCTAGCAACCGCGCTTGGTGTATGCACTTGCACATTCGGTGACGTCTTGCAAGAGGTTGCTGAGACTGCGGAATAACCTCGGCTTAGTGCAGTCTTGCCCTCAGGAGCTCCATCGGTGGCCCCGATCATCAGGCGAGAGACTGACACGAGGGGGTGGAGGACCTCGAACAAGGGTATTGGAGGCTTATGTCCGTTGAGGATATGCCATTAGCTGCATCAGTACGCCTCAGATATAGTATTATTATTATTATTATTATTATTATTATTATTATTATTATTATTATTATTATTATTATTACTATTATGGAGGCACATGTCCAGGATCTGGATCTGATGCCATAGTCTGAGGAAGCCTATTATTATTATTATTATTATTATTATTATTATTATTATTATTATTATTATTATTATTATGGACACCGTGATAGCCCAGTGGTCAAGTTCTACCATCTGGGCCCTGTCGCCAGTTCGATTCCCGTCGGTGCCAGCAGTATTTTCATTGTACATACCGGTCCGTCTGGACCAGTATTTTCATTGAACATACCGGCCCGTCTGGAAGTGTTGGAACTGCCCTTGCGGGGGTGTCATTAGAGCTTATCGTCAATTCTTCGTACTCCCCTCACGGGTGAGACGATGGAGGCGCATGTGCAGAAATGCATCAGCCATTGACAGAGAAGCACTATTATTATTATTATTATTATTATTATTATTATTATTATTATTTGGACACCGTGATAGCCCAGTGGTCAAGTTCTACCATCTGGGCCCTGTCGCCAGTTCGATTCCCGTCGGTGCCACCAGTATTTTCATTGAACATACCGGTCCGTCTGGAAGTGTTGGAACTGCCCGTGCGGGGGTGTCATTAGAGCATACAGACATACATACATACATATACATACATACATATACATACATACATACATACATACATGCACATACAGCTTATCGTCAATTCTTCGTACTCCCCTCACGGGTGAGACGATGGAGGCGCATGTGCAGATTTGCATCAGCCATTGACAGAGAAGCACTATTATTATTATTATTATTATTATTATTATTTAGGGAGTACATAGGCCATCGGTCCTTTCCATGGGCTGATTGGTATAAAGCTCCTAGAGTAATGTTCTATGCCGTCACTTCCTTTATTCCACCGATTGGTGTGGAGACTTTCCTTATGGAATGGAGGACTGGATGCACATGGCCTTTTGGCTCAGCAATTGGCAGGAGATACACTATTATTATTATTATTATTATTATTATTATTATTATTATTATTATCATTATCATTATTATTATTATTATTATTATTATTATTATTATTATTATTATCATTATTGTTGCGCGCGTAAAAGATCTTAAACTCCGCATATGCTGGTTGATAGCCCAGGTCCCAGCAGACACCAGATTGTTGTGGGTGGGGTTTCGAGGCAGCTCTAGCAACCGCGCTTGGTGTATGCCTTTGCACATTCGGTGACGTCTTGCAAGAGGTTGCTGGGACTGCGGAATAACCTCGGCTTAGTGCAGTCTTGCCCTCAGGAGCTCCATCGGTGGCCCCGATCATCAGGCGAGAGACTGACACGGGGGGGTGGAGGACCTCGAACAAGGGTATTGGAGGCTTATGTCCGTTGAGGATATGCCATTAGCTGCATCAGTACGCCTCAGATATAGTAACTCTGCCTTGGAGTGTTGACTGTGACATATTTGAGGGAAATCCCGATGAAAAAACCTAGCCACACTTGCTAAACAGAGTTCCAGCCCAATGGCCTCAAGGCGTTAAACTGTGACGCCAACTCATAACCCTTTGGTGGTAGATGCTGGGGAGGAGGGTCGTTGCGCGCGTAAAAGATCTTAAACTCCGCATATGCTGGTTGATAGCCCAGGACCCAGCAGACACCAGATTGTTATGGGTGGGGTTTCGAGGCAGCTCTAGCAACCGCGCTTGGTGTATGCACATTCGGTGACGTCTTGCAAGAGGTTGCTGGGACTGCGGAATAACCTCGGCTTAGTGCAGTCTTGCCCTCAGGAGCTCCATCGGTGGCCCCGATCATCAGGCGAGAGACTGACACGGGGGGGTGGAGGACCTCGAACAAGGGTATTGGAGGCTTATGTCCGTTGAGGATATGCCATTAGCTGCATCAGTACGCCTCAGATATAGTAGTATTATCATTATTATTATTATTATTATTATTATTATTATTATTATTATTATTATTATTGTGTTGGAACTGCCCTTGCGGGGGTGTCATTAGAGCTTATCGTCAATTCTTCGTACTCCCCTCACGGGTGAGACGATGGAGGCGCATGTGCAGAAATGCATCAGCCATTGACAGAGAAGCACTATTATTATTATTATTATTATTATGATTATTATTATTATTATTATTATTATTATTATTATTATTATTATTATTATCATTAGGGCGCGGACGGGGCCACGGTTCTGGTGGCCACGGGCGGCGCTCTCTGCTTCTCCTTCGGCACACACTTCAATACGTATGTGCTCTAGGCTATGCACACACTTCAACGCATATATACGCTATAATATGCTATACACACACTTCAACGCGTATTTACGCATACTATGCTACCCACAGCTTCCTGGAAATTACAGCAACTACCGCGAAAGTTTCGCTGCCTCCGCCCCCCTTCTTTCTCGTCGATTTCTGTCCTTGTCTTGTGTGGCGCGTGTCTTGTGTTGTTGTTGCGGCGAGCAGGTACGCCTGGCTGCAGTTGCGTCGCCGCACCGCCACCGCGCACACCCCAGACCAGGTATCACAAACCATGTTCAAATGGCAAAAATGTCCCACTTTGAGCTAAGCATTCTCCATCGACGTTAGTGCTAAGGCAAATGGTAAAGCCATCGTTTGAAAGCTCAGGACAAGAGCTTGCTAACTGTGAGCTCGCTGCATTTTCGAATCTCACATATTGATTGAGAAAAATGAGCTTCAAGTTGGACTATTTTGCATGCCTGCATATGTATGTATGTATGTATGTATGTATGTATGTATGTGTGTGTGTGTGTGTATGTATGTATGTATGTGTGTGTATGTATTCATGTATTTATGTATGTATGCATGCATGTATGTATGCATGTCTGTATGCATGTATATCCTTTATTTATACGTATACGTTTCCAGCTCGAGCTGTGTGTGCTCTTTCCCTTGTATCTTTTATATCTATGTATGCAGGCCGAGTTCGAGCTGTGCATGCTCATTCCTTGTATCTTTTTGTGTTCTGTTTACAGGGCGAGTTCGAGCTGTGTGTGCTGTTTCCGTGCGGGCGCTGCGCGGACCGGCCAGACGCTGTAACCGCCGCGGCACCGCCAGCCAGCACAGCCACAGCAGCAGCAGCAGCAGGCAAAAAAGACAGAGGGCGAAGACAAGACCCCAACGCGCCGGCGACTGCACTGCCCGCTTACCCTGCCGCACGTCCCACCGGCCCGTACCGCCCCGCCAGGCAAAGCAAACGAGCAGCCGTCGGCTGGCCAGGCGACCAGCCACAAGGCCCTGTGGCTGGGCTGGCGGTGGCAAGCTGTACCTTGTGCGGCGAGGCGTTCAGCAGCCGGAACAAGCTGAACGCACACCTCAAAGTCACCGGACACCGCAGATCACTTGCATAGCTAGATGCAAGACACAAGAGCATGCGCAATCGTCCGAAGAGGTTTTAGTAGTAGTTATTTGTAAGTAGTAGGTTAGTAGTGGTAGTAGCGAGTAGTGAGTAGTAAAGAGTAGTAGTAGTAGTAGTAGTAGTAGTAGTAGTAGTAGTAGTAGTAGTAGTAGCAGAGCCGTAGTAGTAGTAGTAGCAGAGCAGTAGCAGTAGTAGTAGTAGTAGTAGTAGTAGTAGTAGTAGTAGTAGTAGTAGTAGTAGTAGTAGCAGTTGTAGTAGTAGTAGTAGTGTCGTCGTAGTATTGTCGTAGTAGTAGTAGTAATAGTAGTAGTAGCTACAGTCTTAAACCGGCACTCGGCCCGGAGCGTCCCCCTCCTACCGGCTTGCGACTTACAAACTCAACTCGAAGAATTTAACAATACTGAACAATTCCCGCCAGTCCAACTGCCGACGGCGTCACAAAAGATATATATACCTTCCAGAATTGACTCACGAAACGTACTGATATGGGTAAAAAGGGTAATGGTAAAAAGCTGGTGCCACCACCAGTACCAGGATAAGTACTAGATGATCAACCGTGACTGTATTAACAATTAATAATACCGTTGAACACGTGACAGAAACAACTACTACTAACGGATAATTAAGTAAGAAGGGACTGTCATAACTGCTCGGAGGAGAAAGGGTCTAATTAATGGCCAATGCTCCCCCTTAATTAGATTCCCTTACGAGTTAGTGTCCTACCACCATCCACAACTAACAACTATATAAATATCAGATAGATAAACAAGCGCAACTGAGCTACCCTACTCCGTCTCCGGTGGAGTTCGGCTAATAGCTCAGTAACACTACAAACTAAAAGCGCTGTACGCACACCAGTGCAGGTGATAAGACTAAAAAGCAAAAATGCGCCAGCCTACGTCTCCAAGGCTGTGGAGTTCGGCAATCTAGTCGCATACTTGATAACATCTACACTTGCTATCGGGTACCCTATCCAAAGTCCCAACTCAGTTATGTCCCTTATTGCTCAATTATCCCGTTGGTACCTGGTTAACTACGTTTTCTATTAGTAATTACTTTGTGAGTGGGAAGTAATTTATTAGTATAGTCGAATGACCGTGTAGTTCTAGTCAATAAGAGTAACGGACGTAACGGTCTATATTGATATTCAGGATTGGGAAATAACTATTATGTAATAATTACAGTCGTGCGGACTTTATTTCCGTTTCGTTATTACCTTTGAGTTTGTCAGTTCTGCTATCTACTTGCGGGTTAAAAGTGTCGATTGGCATCGTGGCTTCTAACGGAGTCTCTCAGCAAACCGGAGTGTAAAGGTATTAGGTCCGTGAGTGACCGGGTAATTACCTAATCAACGGTTATGAGCCGCTGGGAAAACGATTTACTGCACCATGCGGTTAGCATGAAACAGTTAATGTCTCACACACCGGTGTTTAGCGGAAAGAAAAAGGATTTGCAAAGTTGCTATTATCAGATAGAGGAGTATGCATATGGTATTAGCACCACGCTTGGGGACATGTTCCATGATGCTTTTAAAGACCATAAAGCGGCGAAGACGAAATATGGATTCGATAGAGATCGAATGAGAAGAGCAGAAGAAATGGACGAACCGAGAGAACCACATGAGGTGGACACACCAGACGGATCAGAGGAAGAAGATGAAACACAACAACAACAACAACAACAACAACAACAACAACAACAACAGAGACAAAGAGTCAGCAGAACACCACCAGAGCAAAAGGCACCTACAGACAAACCAGCCAACTGGAAAGATCTCACAAAGGAAGAGAAGAAAGCATGGGAAGAGAGAGCGAACAAAAGAAAGAAGAGGGCAATTACAAGAACAAGCAAAGACGTCTATTTTCTAAGAAAGAAAAAGTACAGAGAAGAACAGCAATATCTGCATCGCTGCAGAATGTTTCAACTTCTCGTCACAACAGCATTTTCGGAAGCTAAGGTGATACAATTTCTGAGAAGCAAAAAGGTTCATTGCCCGTTCGAAAAAGTCTGCATTGCAAAGGAAAAATACGGAAATCTCAGTGGTGCGGCAAGGTATGTAGAGGAGAAAGCGTTTGAAGAGATGAGATCAAGACCAACAGAAGACATGGACGAATATCTAACACAGCACCTACTCCAGAAGAACTGGTTAGAGACTTTGAGAGGAAAAGATTTTGAACCAGAGGAGGCAGTGAACGGACTGTTAGAGAAGCTAGCTGAGCATGAGCCTATGGGCCAAACTATCTCAATGCGCATTATAAACTAGCAGCAGCAAGCAGGCCATCGCATGACGATATGGTAGAGTCAGCAAGAGAAATTTACGTGCTGTGGGAAGCTAAGCAGAAGAAGCTCAGGAGAGAGAGAGAGAGAGAGAGAAAGAGAGAGGGCAAGGGAGCGAATCTACTGCTAGGAGAGGGAGAGAGAGAGAGAGGAGAGAAAGGAGAAAAGAGAGAGAAGTACAAGAGATGGACAAAGAACGGGAAAGGGGAAAAGGGCGAAAGTAATGGGGGTGATAGCTCAGAACAGGAATGGTGGTTGACGGCAAAATGCTACAACTGCTACCAAACTGGGCATACTAAGCGTTTTCGCCCCAAAGTAAAGCCTAACTCCAAACGAACCAGTTCTAAGTCAACTCACTCGGACTTCTCGAAAGGGAAGCAAAGAGACAAGAGTGGCAAATTTCGCAAGAAAGGAGCCAAGGGAGTTACTCTTATGAGAGGAGAGGCAGGAGAAGAGGTTGAGGAAGGAGAAGGAGACAAATCTGAGGGGGAAGACAGCTCTGAAGAGGAAGAGTATGGGCTTGTCATTATGGAAAGTGGCGAGGATGCGATGGAGGGAAACATCGAAAGTGGGGAAAGCATAATTGCTCGTGATGCTGAGCAAGAGGGTGAGGAGGATAGTGAGCCTCAACAGGAGCAAAGTCAGAACAAACCCTTAGAACAACCCACAAGAGCAGTTGGGGGGGGGGGGGGGGGGGGCTGTCGAGTGCTCCATTGGCTCGCAACACACTCCGTGACAGACCCCACAACCCCCCACAACGCACTCTCACTAGTGACCAACACCTCGACACCTCGACAACAACAACTCCTACCCTCACAACCCCACAAGACACGCAACGCGTGCAACCTCCACCATCGCAGCCAAAACCCTCGCATTCAAACGAAAAAGAGAAACGGAAAACCAAAGAGAAACCGACACCCACACCCCCTCAAAACACAAGACAGAGAAAGAACGAAACACCACAACTACCTCCACTCCAAAGAGCAACACAACAGGCCCACTGACCATTCGTTGTCAAGGGCTAAACTGGAAAGGAGAACAGTGTGGGGTGAAGTATGGACAGGGGGGGAGTTGGGGTAAGGCAGGGAAGGAAGCAAAGAGGCTAGCTTATGCAGAGTTATGCGGGTATCATGCCCGTCAAGACCCCCAATTTCCGTCGGACTCCATTGATCTATCACAGGACCCATCACGTCGCCCACGCCCTTCCCTTAATTTTCCATCTGAGAGTGAGATGATACGAATACTAAGAGAGAGGGAGGGAAAGGGGGCGAGTGCACAGCAAGTCTCGCTAAAAGATACGGCAAAACCCGGGAAAAAGAACTTTCTAAGTTCCGCAAATGTCGGGGGAAAAGGCTTGCAAAATGTCGAAAAACCCGGTAAGAAAGTAGTTAGTACAGTTTCACGGAATGCTGCTATTCTGCGAGGGAACGAGGCGGGGACCGGCGGGACTAGAGCTGAGAAAGGGACGACGCTCACAGACGCTGTTGAGCATGTAGGCGGGACAAGGGAGGGCAAGAACTGGCCTCCATCGCTGCTATCACAAGGTCCGTCTCCTTTAGATAGAGTAGGAGATAGTGTAGAATCACAGGCACAGCCAACAAGTGACACATACACACCCACCACACCTGTGGGGAAGAGCAGTAAAAGAGACACCCAATACGCAAAGGTGATAGGCTTTAATTGGAAGACTTTAAGAGGATAAGTGAACAGCTGAACAACCTATGTGTAATAGACGACGAGACAGGTCACAGATGTCGTGAGAATGACGAAGAAGGAAGGAGAGAGAGTGGCTGAAGTAGATGGACTGTTGACAGAAGTGTTTTGGGCAGTGAACGAAATGTTTCTAAAACATGCAGCAGGCACGCCATTGATGACGAGAGAGACAGTCATTGAGAAGAGAGCAGCTAATAACACTGAGAGCACGAAAGCTAGGGAAAGAGCTAAGTGGGAGTGTGAGTTCAGACATAGCGAAGGACATCCGCGACCTGAGAAGACAGAAATAGCTAGACTGCTATACGCACTGACGAAGGGGGCAGAAAAGATAGTGAAAGAAGAACTGTGTTATGACCCAGACGGTAAAGAGAACGAGTTTTACTCAGAGCTTTTAGCCATCATAGATTACGGGGTACTTGACATGGCCAAGAATCACAACAATCAATTTGCCCTTTCAATAGTGAGATCAATGCCCCACTTCATGAAGATCTGGCATGAGGTAGAAGCGAGAGAGGGTACTTTGAACGCATATCTGCGTAAGTTACACTCAGGAGATGCCCAGAAGTTCTTTAGTCCAGAACAAGCAGCTCAGAAGAAAAAGGAGTTCGGTAGGAAAAGAAAGGAGATAGACGGACACTCAGACCCAGAAGAGGAAGATGAGTATGACCCGGGAAATCTAAAAGATTCTAGATGCTCAGGCGAGATTAGGGCATGTGCACCTATAAGCTATAGAGCGTATTGTGAGGCACGCGAAGAGCTGGACTGGCTGCACGAGGAGAGGTTTGAAGAGGAAAGGAAAGAAATGCTACAAAAGAAAGAAAAAGAGAAAGACGAGGAGCAGAACCACAACCTCACGGTAGACGACAGCAAGACGGTAGGTCGAAAAGAGAATATGATAGTATAGGATAGTGGATCGTCAAGAGACATAGCCTGTACACCACACATCTTGCGCAATGTTCGAGAGATTGAACCCGTTAGCTTAGTCACCGGAAACGGATAGAGTGTAGTGAGAGACATGGGGGAAGCACGATTGACCAGAATCGATGGATCGGGAAAACGTTTTGGTGAGAAAGGATATGTTGTTAGACACTAGAGTACCGGTTAACATCATGTCTACAGGAAATATGGACCACCACCACCACCGGTCTATCATCCACCAGAACGGGCAACTACTAATCCTTAAGCACCCCATAAGGATCAAAGAGAGTGACGTGATCGTGAGGGGGAGAATGACACCTGGCATGCTTTATCGCTGGGATAACGAAAAGGACAAGCCCCTCAACACAAACGAGCGTTACGACCCCAAAGTGAAAGAGAGAAAAAGAAGACGGGGCAATCGGGGCGGGAAGCCCCAAAGAGAGAGAAAAAGAGAGCAAACAAGCGAGAGCAAGTGAGAATGAGGAAGCTAGAGGTAGCGTTTTATATGCTATGTACCCTGAGAAAGGCAAGAAGGGTAAACCGATTGACATTTATGTCATACATTAGTGTAGCGGTCATAAGGGATTACCAAAGACCTATGCATTAGGCAAGGCAATGGGAAGGAAAGTGACAGGAAACGAAGATAGAGTTAGATTTTGCGAAGCCTGTATGATGGGAAAGCTAAAGTGTTGCCCCGATTCAAGGTCAATAGAATTAGGAGAGCTAGTTACCCTTGTGAGATTTTGCATGTAGATACTTCCGGACCGTGGGCGGTCATGTCAATTCACGGTAAGTACTATAAGTTTTGCGTAACAGATGATTACTCGGGGTACATCATAGAGTTAGATTTTGCGAAGCCTGTATGATGGGAAAGCTAAAGTGTTGCCCCGATTCAAGGTCAATAGAATTAGGAGAGCTAGTTGCCCTTGTGAGATTTTGCATGTAGATACTTCCGGACCGTGGGCGGTCATGTCAATTCACGGTAAGTACTATAAGTTTTGCGTAACAGATGATTACTCGGGGTACATCAAGGATTTTTACTTACGTTACAAGAACGAGTTCGTTTAGTGTCTGAAGCAAGCAGTAGCATGGTTTGAGAGGCAGACAGGAAGGAAAGTCAGACAGATCACTTGTGATAACGAGTTCGATGTCCCAACAGTGAAGTCATAGAGTGGTAGAAGCCACTTCAATTCATTTAGAAGACTAGCGCTCCAGGTGACAAAGATGGCATTCCTATAGCTGAGAAGGTCAATGACATCACAGCCGGACCGGCCCGAGCCATGCGATACGAGGCTAACTTACCTCCACAGTTTTGGGCTGAAATGGAGCATATATACAGCCAACCTTGCACAACATTCTACCAGCCACGACAGGACCTAGGAAAGGCACTTCACCTTTTGAGCAATGTCTTGGTTACAAGCCAGCTATCCGACAACTAAAGCCTATAAGATGTTAGGTGTAATGTATATAGGAAAGCAGGTAGAAAAAGGAAACTATAGGGGAAAACGCGTAATATTCCTTGGATACGATGTGTTTAAGGAACTTTATAGAGTTTGGGATGGTCGTAAGATCATTACTAACGTGCGTAATGAACGCTTTGACCCCAATGTAGTTGGTAAGGAGCTCACCCACCCAGAAAAGTCAGATGGGACGACGAGGAATCTGAAGGGGAGAGTAGTGACACCGGACAGCTAGAACAGCCACTAGACGAACCCGAACTTAAAGTTGAGGGGGAGTTAGACAAACATGAGGAGTTACAGGAAAACAAGGGCACATATGGTCCAGATTCCGGTCTCCCATCAGAGTCAAAGGTAGAACTAGCTGACCACAAGGATGATGGGCTAACACCCGTCACATCGTTAGAGGCGCAAAGCCCCGAAGCAGACCACCCTAGTAGGAGGTACGTAGAGGGAGACGCGCCCAATAAGGGCCTCACTTGGGAGCAAAGTGACAAAATCAAATCAGCTAACATAGTGAGAGGGAAACGAGAAGCTAAGATTAGGACACCAGTTACACAACCACCTCAAGAAAAGAAGGCAGCCGTTAAAGCAGCTACATTGACAGGAGAGAGAGTTAGTGTGCCGGGAGTAGCTTTCGGAGAAGAATGGGCCAAGGAAGAATATGGAGAAATTGGCAGTCAGTAAAACGAGAAGGAAAAGTCTTAGAACCATGCGAGAAAGGAGATAGACGTAAAGTCCGTAAACTGCCTAGGCCCAGTCACTTCGTAGCTTTCGACGACGGTCAAGTAGAAAAGATGTTAGACAGCAAGATTAGAAAGTATCGGATAGATATGATCAGACCAGTCGGAGAACTAGAGCGCCCCGAAATGTCCGCAGAAAGTATCGCAGAGGATCACATCACTGCGCTACTGTACCTGACATTGAAGGTACCAAAGGCAATCGTAGATGAGGTCTTAACTGCAAAAGAGTTGAAAGCAGGAATGGATAAAGAGATTGAAGCTCTAAAGTCTTTTAACACTTACACGTGGGTAAGCCCCATAATTGGCAAGGAAGCTAAAGAGAAAGGAGTAAAAATAGTGAGACTCACATGGGTACATAAAGTTAAACTAGACGAGAAAGGACGTACTAAGTTCATTAAGTCAAGGTTGGCTCTGAGGGAGATATGCTAGAGCCAGGAGTTAGTTATAACCCGGATCAATTGCTTGTACCTTGCCGCGCATCGCTCATTACTCTTTTCATCTAAGCTTGCAGCATGGCATGGACATAAGCTATACGGTATAGACTTCAAAAATGCTTATCTAAATGCACGCATGCATGATCCTGTTTATGCTTATGCACCCGATGGGATAGACAGAGAGGAGCATGAGGGCATGATATGGAGAGTAGATGGAGTTTTGTATGGCGCGCCGCAAGCTGGTAGGAGATGGTATGAGATATTAGCCCCTAAGTTAGAGGAATTAGGATTCAGGCTACTAGACTGACAGATTTATGTATGTTCGTAGAAAAGGATAAACCGATAAGAGACGCTATCATAGGTATTTTCCATGTAGACGATCTTATTTTCTCAGCTCCTAACGAACAAGCGTACGACCGTTTCGCTAGTAAACTAGAAAGGTTTTATCTTCTCCAACGATTGGGAGTGGCTAAGGATTTCCAAGGGATAGAAATAGTTCAGGAAGGAGGACGCATCTTATTGCATCAGAAGAAGTATCAGAAAAAGATTTTAAAGGATGTAGGATATGCCGATGTCCGACCAGTCAGTACCTAGTGCTGAGCATGACCCCGAACCCATGGGAGAAACAAGCGCCCTTAGGAAACATTCGATACCTAGTTTGGTAGGAAAGCTTTTGTTTCTAACCAAGATGGCACGCCCAGATGCAGATCAAGCACTCAATGCAGCTAGCGTGATGCAAACAGTAGACCCAGGACTTGCTTATGCCTTATTAGGTAGGATCTTTAGGTATTTGAAAAGTTCATTTCGCGGTATCGCATTTCACGGGCCTAGATCATCTCAAGAAGCGCGGATTAATCTGTGGCCTGATGCAGCACATAAGGTCTGTAAGAAAACCGGAAAGTCACGCACAGGTTATGTAGTGCTTTGGGGAGGAGACCTGGTAGCTTGGTTGTCAAAGCGACAGACAAGGATCGCACTCAGCTCTAATGACGCTGAAATTTTCGCGGCAGCAGAATGTATACGGGAAGGATTGGCTATCTCACATATCACGGAAGAGTTAGAAATAGCACAGAAGGGACCGATAGAGCTTTATGAGGATAATGCACAGACTATCTTGGCAGCTGAAAGGGGAATGTCAGGACCACGCACCAAACACTTACCCCTGGAACTTCATTTCATTCATCACGCACAGAGAGACAATGAAATTAAATTTATGAAGGTAGGGTCAAAGAAACAAATTGCAGACGTACTGACCAAACATGTTCCTAAAGATCAGTTTGAATATCTCGTTAGTAAATTTATGTTGAAACTTGATCCATAAGTTTATTTCTCAAGTTTGCAAACTCACGCAAAATACGCAAATTTCCGCAGAGTCAACTTATGTTGTTCTGTTGTGAGTTTTCTCTCTTTGGAGTGTGCAGGAAGTGTCTTGCGCAGGTAGTCGAGCGCGTTGAGAAGATGGTCACGTTGACTTCAAGTCGAGCACGAGCGAGGCGTGTGGATCGAACCACAACCGATCGATCGCGGCGAGAGCTGGACCAGGACGATCTTCAACAAGTCGGACTTCGCATCATTGTAATTGTTTTTCGGCGGCATGGCATGATACGACTAAGTGTATTTATTATTATGATCGGTTATACAGTTCAGTCCAAGTACGAAAGTAAACCTGGATGACTTACGCTTATTGTTTTAATCGATGTTATCGAGATGCTAATTTGGCAAGGAAGCGGAGGCGTTGGGCTAACATGGATGGCAATCAGTTTTGAGATGCAACAATCATTTCAATTTTACAACTTGAAATGATAGCCATTTATCGCATTGCAAAAGCTATTAATTATAGAGGTACTAATTATTTGCATATCGACATAGAACTAAGGGGGAGCGTTGGTAGGTTAACTACGTTTACTATTAGTAATTACTTTGTGAGTGGGAAGTAATTTATTCGTATAGTCGAATGACCGTGTAGTTCTAGTCAATAAGAGTAACGGACGTAACGGTCTATATTGGTATTCAGGATTGGACAATAACAATTGTGTAATAATTACGGTCGTGCGGACTTTTATTTTAGTTTTGTTATTACCTTTGAGTTTGTCAGTTCTGCTATCTACTTGCCCATTAAAGATGTCGATTCAGTGGCATCGTGGCTTCTAACGGAGTCTCTCAGCAAACCGGAGTGTAAAGGTATTAGGGCCGTGAGTGACCGGGTAATTACCTAATCAACGTATCCGTTAGTAGTAGTCGTTACTGTTAGTAGTATTATTAGTTATTATTATAATACAGCCACTATCAATTGTAGTACTTATCCTGATACTGGTGGCACCAGCTTTTTATTAATACAATTACCTATTTTACCCATATCCGTACGTTTCGTGAGTCAATTCTGGAAGGTAAATCTTTTGTGACGTCGGCAGTTGGACTGGCGGGAATTGTTCACTATTGTTAAATTCTTCGAGTTTGTATTATAAGTCGCAAGCCGATAGGAGGGGGACGCCCCGAGTGCCGGTTTAAGACGGAAAGCAAGTGCGCCGGAAGGTTCAAGTTTGTTCATTGACTTAGAAGTATATTGCCGAATAATACTGTTTACTTAGCCGTTTTGACCGAGTGGTGATAGTTGCCAGGACTTGAGTTCCACTACGCTGTTGGCATTCCTATTTAATACAATAACATCCCATATTAATATAATCAGTAGCGTTGACCAGAATTTAACTTGAAACAGAAACTGCAGTAAACGTTTTAAGGACTGGAAAAAGGTTCTTGCAAAATTTACCGAATTTCCCCGGGCAGTGACTGGCAATTTATGGCAACTTGAATTATTAATAAATAACTTGAACAAGAATTGCACTTATGAGTTACATTTTGGTATGCTTTTTAGGCATTTGTGCAGGATGCCGACTCAAAATAACTGTCACAGTGAGCCAAAACTTCCCGAGTCACTGTGATACTCCGTTTTCGGGGATCCCATTGACCTTGTTGTTGGGGACATTGGGGGTTCAGTTCTGGCTACCCTTTCTATATAGAAGCGGTTGTTAGCACTGACCTCGTTAGGTTAGATCACGAAATTCTCTTCTGTTGAGCTCGTAAGGAGTGACCAAGTGTTCAGGAACATCTCTTTAAAACTACCGTAAATATCGGTTATATTAATCCCATCACGTAATTAACTTCGTAAGGTTTGGGGATGTAGCGCTTAGTGACGTGTTTATTATTCTGTATCTCTAATACATTGAACTTAGACCCTCGCTCTTAGAAAGTTACGTGGCGCTTCTCTTTGGCGTTTTCCTTATGAAAGCTTAGATACTGCGGATAGTGAGTGTTGCGGTTGTTCCAGCCTCGGATTATTATATTAATAATACTAGTCTAACAAAACGAAGGAATGAAACAGGAAGAAGAAAGTGGAACAGGAAATAGAGCAAGGAAGGTAAGTAAAAAGAGGTCAAAAAAAGGAAACGGGGGGAAAATAACATACATATTTTGTCATCTTATGCAGCGCACTTGGAGAAACTCAAGAGAATTAAATTC